>CACKRE030000712.1:47822-69763 GCA_902602495.3 Ectocarpus sp. CCAP 1310/34
CCCCCCCCCCCCCCCCCCCCTCCCCCCCCTCTTTCTCGGGGCCGCTCCGAGCGCTATTTTCGTGCGCTGTTACATTTTTATTTAATATTCCTTGCTTCCGCCCTCCCCTCTTTCTCGGGGTTTTCCGGTGCAAATCGTGCTTCGAGCTCTGTGTTCCATGCTCCGCTCCGCGCGCCACGTTCATGCCCTATGTTTTCCATTCTGTTTCTCTCTTGTTTCGCTCGCCTCCTTTCTCTCGGGGTTTTTCTGGCGCGGACCGCGGTTCTGGCTCTATGTTCCACCCTCCGAGCGCTGTTTCATGCGCTCTTTTCATTTCTTTCTTGCATTTATCCTTCTTGCCTGCTTTCCTCTAGGGGTTTTTCCCGGCGCACTTGTGATTTTCTTGTTCTATGCTCCCAGATCCGCGCATCACTCCTTTCTCTCGGCGTTTTTCGTTGCTCTTTGTGCTCCGGAATGGCGTGCTCAAGCTCGTTCGCCGTTACGCCTAATCGGCTAGTTATCTATTTCCTTCGCTCTACGCTCGTTCTTGCTTTCTCTTCCTTTCTCTGTTCCTTTCGGTTTGTTCTCTCTCGAAGTTCAAAGCAGCCTGGGACACGCTGCTTGGAAAAACCACCACTCTCCGGGAGGTCCCGAAGTTGCCGGAGAATCAGCAGTATGCGGTCCTAGCCGAGATGCACTCTCTGATCGGGGAGCTGTCGCAGTTGACGGCGCTTGATCCCGCCCTCGCAGCGGAGCGGAGGGTCGTGTTAGATATGACCACCGCGCTCGATCACTGCGTGCATATCATGCAACCTGACACGGGCGCTATGTGGCTTCACGAGGAGCTCCTGAGCCCCTCGGAGGAGGAGGAGCACACAGACCGGGAACAAATCGTTGAGCAGTTGACGACGTTATCGAAGCTGGTGCACCCAGGGGCGGGTGGGGGGCTCGCTGCGACTGCGACCCCCCACCCGCCCCTTGGGGTGCACCAGCTTCGACAACGTCGTCAACTGCTCAACGATTTGTTCCCGGTCTGTGTGCTCCTCCTCCTCCGAGGGGCTCAGTCGAGGCAGCGAGCCTCCCACCCGCCTCTGGGTGCACCAGCTTCGATAACGTCGTCAACTGCTTAACGATTTGTTCCCGGTCTGTCTGCTCCCCCTCCTCCGAGGGGCTCAGGAGCTCCTCGTGAAGCCACATAGCGCCCGTGTCAGGTTGCATGATATGCACGCAGTGATCGAGCGCGGTGGTCATATCTAACACGACCCTCCGCTCCGCTGCGAGGGCGGGAGGGCGGGATCCAGCGCCGTCAACCGCGATAGTTCCCCGATCAGAGAGCGCATCTCGGCAAGGACTGCGTACTGCTGATTCTCCGGCATCTTCGGGACCTCCCGGTGAATGGTATCTACCATCATGCAGAGGGCGTATTGGAAGAACCCCAGGACCGCAGGCGGTATATGCGATATGCAGGTTGCCGTGAGCTTCATGAGTTCCCATTGAGCGGACAGACGCGGGCCTACGCGGCTTATAGGGGGCGTCCTCTGCTCTGATGAAAGGTAAGAATTGCTTATGATTATTTATTGTACGATGAATATGGATGCATGGGGTTGCAGCACATATGCACCTCCTGAGTATGGGATATTTCACGAAACCTTGGAGTTGCCTGAGGCAAGGTTTCGAAGTAAGGAAGGAGTGGAGTGTGTGGAGACACCAGCCGTGGGAGGTTATGCCACTGTTTGATCCCATACTATCTGAGGAGAAGGACTGACTCGAAAATAATGGTGTATTATCAAGAACCAAGATGGACAAAGATGCAGTCCTTTCCAGATGTGCGCACACAATGGAGCCAATATTATGAGAGGACGAGATCAGCTCTCACTCTCAATTTGGCACCCTGCTTCGACAGGAAAACAGAACGAGAACAGGGAGCTCTGTTTGAGACACCACCCACCCACCCAGACATTTTCAGTCTAGTTATTCTCCAAATGTCGGAATAGGTTTGTGGAAAATGAGGGAACACTTGTGGAGGAAACAACACCCTCATTTTTCCCTTCCTATTCACGACGGAGTGGACACACCAACCGTTGTGGGAGGTGATGCCACTGTTTGATCCCGTACTATCTCAGGAAAAGAACTGGCTCGAAGATGCTGATGGGTAATTGGGGAAAACATTTGTCGATGGGGTATGTATACCACCGTGTACCCCATTTACCCCAACATCTTCTACTGCCCTCCACCCCTGCCCTCCAGTGCCTGTCTTGGATTGTTAAACGTGCCCCAGTATGCCTAAAAACGCTGTCACCACCACTTGCACCCATCATCCCACACAAGTACGCCACATCTCATGTATTTTGAACCAAAAACGGACACCCTCTCTACCACCACAAATCGTCATCCCACCACATTTCACCTCCATGTTTTGTGTGAAGATCTGAACCATCTCGTCCTGATCGAGCCCGTCTGGGTCCTCCCGAAGCTTGGAGAGGTCGGACTGCCCGACGCGGTCGTAGAATACCGGCCGCCCCGCGCGGTCCTGCTTGTGGAAACCCGTAGGCCAGTGCGTGCGGTACTTTTTCATCTTGGCTGGGGACACTGCACGCTTGAAGAGGTCGTCCGCCTGGTTGTCACATTCAGCGGTAGAGGGGCACGCAATATGCGATACATCAGGGTGGGGGTGGGGATAGAAAATAGGGAGGGGCGGGGCGTTGTCAGGTGTCTTGGCCAAAGATACACAAGGCCGCAGTATCTCTGCTTCGGTCTTGATCCGGAAAAAGCGGCGTCGTAGAGGAACGCAACAGATCTACTCATTGTTGAAAAATCGTGCTTATTGCCATACCCGAATTTCACCATGTATTGCCCGATCTAAAAGTCGGTGCATGCGCATGTGTGCATGCACCTCTGGGACCTGCAATGTTACCGCGGTTGTCACGTTACCCCCCAAGATCTCAGCCTGTCAACTCTACTGCTGTTTTCGGAGCGTGTGATGGTCTAGAAAGCACAAGAGCACGACCGTACAACCAAAAAGGTAATCAAGATAGCCGAAGGTCCTGTTAGACGCGAGGGTTCTCTGTATTGCGGTAGCGGGGATATAATGTGCGGGAACTGTTTGCAGAACTGGTGAAGCGGCTTGGCACGAACCGCCGACAACGTACCACACACCCCTCGATTCCCAACGGTGCGAACGCCAGCGCTTTAAACAGGATCTTCGACCGCAACGGATGGCTGCTCTACTGTAATACCTCGTTCTCCTTCCTCCAGGCGCAGCACCGGCGCATGGATTCCTTGGCCTTACGGACGTCGAACTTCGAATGCCGCAGGAAGGCCAACACCACGCCGTCCCGGTCGCCACAGATGGCTACCGTGTTCAGCGCCTCCACTTCCTCCTCGGAGAGACCCGCTCCTTCCTTACCTGGGACAGGGTGGCGGGGTGGAACATCGAAACAAATGTGCTTCAGTCCATGTCATCGGTATTTGAAAGAAAAAACATCTCCCTAGGCTGTAATGGCGACCCGAACACTACGCGCACTCGATCAAGACGGTCTAGTGCTTTGCCTGCAACATGTCCAAAGTGTTAGCGCTGTCGGTGAATCCTACGAGCAAACGAGCTTGAAGAACGAACACAGCTAGACCAATTGCTTGGCGGCTGGTTCCCTCTGACTCAAAATATAACTCGTTGACCGACCAATAACACTGCTGTCCACTGAAGCCCTGAACTCACTGTGGAAGGCATTCCAAAATACAACACAATAATCCCGAGAAACTACCCAACCCGCAGTCACACAAACCCTGCCTGTGACGCGGAATGCTTGAACATCCATGAGCACCGAAGAGCGTTTCACGCGTGTTCCATGCAGTTTACAGGACAAGGGACTTCGGACACAAAAATTCAGTCTCGGTACTTGGCTGTCTTAATCTGTCTCTGGCGTCTCGAGGGGAAGGCATTCGACATGGTTGCCGTGGGGTGCCTGTGTTGAGGATGCGACGGTGATGAGCCGGAGAGGTGCCGCTGCTCACGATGCGCACAAACTTTCAAAAAGAGATTCGCAATGTTCACCCGGAGAAAATACGTTTACGTCCCACGGAGAAAAGATATTAATGTGAGACTCCATCTGAAAAAACTATTCTTCCCATGGGTCACCACCGATAGGTGTTTCCTCCCTTCCCTCCGAGGAAAACGCTTACAAGCCGCCACAACAGCAAACAGCACCTGTCGTACGTTCCCCCGTGTTTGCCCATCTGCCACATAGATTCAACGACACGGCTATATTATTGGTAGATACCAGTTTCGTTCCCAAATAGCAAGAGGCATCCCATGTACCCCCCCCTCCCCCCGGTGTTTGCCATCGGGGTTGGGTTTTCGTCGCTTGGCAACGACGTTGTACAACAAGCCGATCACTCCGTGAGCTCGGCAACCAGGGTTACCGCGTTTCTGTTGCCTTTGCTATTTTTTGCGGTAACCATAATGGTGGTCGAGTAGATCATGTTGTGCGGGGTCGAGAACCCTCCCTCCGTGCAAAGGGGGTGATCGCACCACTTTGTGTGGAATTGGTCAAGCACCCTCGAGGCAGCTACGCAGTCCTTTTAATACTGTCTGTGGAAGTTCAAGCACCAGAAAAAAAATTCAGTCACCTCACGGCGCTTCGCGCTTGGTGATGGGAGAGCCTACTCCGATGAGAACCCCGTGTGCTCCGTCGCGGCTTTGAAGGGATGCAAGGTCAATGGTCTAACGACTAAGGCCTGCACGACTATGAGTACACCCACCACCCCCCTAACCTGCGGGAGAGCACACCGTTGTCCTTGTGCCTCACCTTCGTTCGCCCCCCCGAAAGCGAACGCCTTAACGTCCTCGAAGCACTCCCGCTGTGTGGGCGGCAGGGCTTCCACCGCCCGGGCGGCGGCCACCTGCACCTTTCGGTCCTGGGCGGAGCGCAGGCCGAGAATCTCCCGAATGGCCGCCGCTTCCAGCTCCTCCTCCATTGCCTCGTCTCTTTGAGCCCGTTCGTTAATCCCTTCTTCCTCCTCCTCCTCCTTGGAAACCTTCACCTGGTCTCCGTCCGCGCCGGCCGCTGCGGCTGCTGCCGCCGCTGCTTCCGCCGCTGTAGCCTCGGCTTCGCCAAGGCCTGTGCTGCTGGTCTCCACTCCTTCCTTCGACACTCCTACGGGTTCTTCTTCGGCGGGGGTGGTACCTGAAGCACCCAGTATTCCGGCAGCCGCGGCCGTACCAACGATCCCGCGGCCACCGGTGGTAGCTGTGCTACGCCCGCTCTGGGCACCAGAGCTTACGTTCTGGTTTTCTTTTGCTTCGTGCACCTGTTCCTTAGAGAACCGTGCCGAAACATCAGCGTCCGAAGTCGCTTGCCGAGAAGTGATCCCCCCAATACCGGCACCGGCACCGGCGGTGGTGGCGGCGGCAGCGGCGGAGGTTCTTGGCGTCGAAAGCTTGACCCGGCGGTCTGTCGGGTCTTCTCGCTGCTCAAGAGAGCCGTGTTGCTCTCGCGCGGCAATGACGCTGTCGCAAGCGGCAGCATCTTCCGCGTGCTTAGACCCCCCTTCTAGCTCGTCGACTACTGTTGGTGCGGGCTGCCCTTCAGCAGGCCCGGCGGGCTCTTCGTTGCCGTTGTCGGCTGGGGAGCCCCAAGAAGGATGAGTTGCCACGGTCGTCTCATCTGCTGCGGCCTCATACTCCGCGCCATCATGCGCCACCTCCCCATCCGTATCCCTCCTCACGCCCAGCTGGTCGGGGCTAGGCGAGGCAATCAGCCCTGGTGGTAGCTGCTGCTGGTGTTGCCGTTGCTGATCCTCTTGCTGCTGCTGCTGCTGCTGCTCTTCTAGTCTCGCCCGCAGCGACTTTATGGTGCGTCCCAGGTGCATGGTCGACATGTAGGCCTCGGCCACCGGAGCCAGCAGCAGCGCCGCCACGATAGAAGAGAGGAGACATCGGTGCCGCCAGCCCCGCTTGGTAGCGTCACACAACATGTCGCAGTGTAATGTATGTGTCTCGTGTGTGATCGTGGAGATGTCTTGGTGTGGGGGAGACCAATAGCAAGGCCAATCGCTTTCGAACTCCTGGGCTGATAAATAACAGTCCCGTGGGTTCTCACTATCTCGCCGTCTTGTTTCAACCACCCGACCGCAGCAAGCACTAAAACAACAAACTCCTCTCTCATGGCGAAAGACAAGGGCGCCGTGCCGCCGGGGTCTGCAAGAGGAGGCAGCCGTGCCGCCAAAAAGCGTCGCAAGCAGAAAGGCAAGGCGAGCGCCTCGGGCGGCAGCACCCAGCCGAAAGCATCATCACCATCCGGCAGCAATCTGGTGCCACCGTCCAAACCAGGGAGCAGCAGGGATGATAACCGACTTGCTGCTGCGGCTGGGAGCGCCAAGCGCAAGCGCGAGTCGATCACCGCTGCTGCGTCTAATTCAGCAGGGCAACCGCCTGTAGTATCGGGCAACGGGGCTGCCACCGGAGGTGGAAGCAGCAACGGAGACGGTGTCGGGGCCGGCAGCGGCGGCGGCAGCAGCAGGCGCTCTGGCCACCAGCAGCCAGCGCCTACAACAATCGATGCGTCCGCGGCCGACGATCGGTCTCGTCTCTTGCTGGAGCTCGACGTTCAAGGAGTACTTTCGGACCCGGATGTCGAGGTGAACAACACGCTCTCGCACGAAATAATGCCTGGCGCAGAAAACTCCTACCTCTCGTTGCCGCTGGAATAGCTGTACAAGCACATTACGGCGGCGAAAACTTGGTGCCTTGTTGCCGAGGTTGTGTTCATAACCAAAGTCTTGATATCCTGCCGGCGCGGTTGGACAAGAATGGGGCCTGCGCATGCATCCGTGCCAAATCACCAGCAGCAACGCCCAAAGCGACGTGACAACTGCACGTCGCCATGCATATTGTTGTGATCGATTTTGGACCGTATATTACAGTATACACCGACTTGCTTGCACTCACCACTTCAACGGCTTTTCGAGTTGTAGTTGGAGGTAGACAAAAAACCAAAACAACTAACATTAGCAGGTTTCCAGCCCTCATGCTACACCTCGGCGCAAGGCCTCACCACTGCAGGCCTACAACCTATCCCTGAAACCGACCCCGGCCCCGAACCCTTACTCTAACCCGAACTATAAGAGCGGCTTGAAAGCTCGGCAGCTGTTGCAGTGGATCATCGCTCCGCTGTCGGTGGAGGAGTTCTACGGCACGTACTGGTGAGCCACACTGGGAATTGTGAGGGGGGACAAATAAGTCGCTTGTCGTCAAGCCTTGATTTGGAAGAACGCGTGCCTCAGATTGTTTGTACGGCAACAAGTAAATCCCATCCATCAGCCATGCACAACAGAAAGGCGGCTGTATTTTCTCCCGTCTAAAGCAGTGTAGTTTCAATTTTTGACCTCCAATCTACCTCTGTTTGTTTCCCCCCAAGAAAGCAGGGTAGTTTCATTTTTATACCTGCAGTCTACTGCTCGGTTGCGTATTTGGCGGTTGTTGCGGACTTCAAGGTGGCTAACCTCTTCATACTCGTGTCGTTGTATCGCTCACCAACAGACTCGTTACCCAGTACAGCTACAGCACCTTGAAGGTGTAATTGCCAAACAGCTTGGACATGACTGAAACATCAGGGTGTAGGCTCAAATATGCCCAGTATCCAGCAGGTTTCTCCCCCTCTCACTCCAAAGTACACCCCCCCTTCGACTGCTGTGGCTTTGTCTCGAACGGGTGGTCTTTGGCTTTCAGTGCTCGCACGTGTACTTTCTACTAAAACCACATTTCCTTAAAATATATATTTAATAATAAGGGAGCGGAATCCTTTCGTCGTGCGCGGGCGGCGGGCGGACTACTTCTCCGGCTGGCTGGAAACCTCCGACTTGGAAGCATTCATCTCAGGGCAGTCCATGCAGTATGGCACCGACCTCGACGTCACCAACTACGTCAACAAGCGCCGCGTCACCCTCAACCCTGCCGCACCAGCACCATCTCCGGAGCAATCGTCATCGCCGCCGCCGAAAAAGGGCGGCCACAAGGGCAAGGGTAAGGGCGGTGCTTCCACCGGCGGCAACGGCGCGAGTGGCGATGCCCATCTTGCCGCAATAGAGGGGGCAGGGGGCGCCGTGGTTACCCCCAACTTCGTGTGGCAGAAGTTCAGGGAGGGGTGCTCGTTGCGGATGCCGTGCCCCCAGAAGTTCAGCGACCCCTTGCACCTGCTGCTGTCAGCGCTGGAGGAGGAGTTTGGGTGCATGGTTGGTTCTAACGTCTACCTCACTCCTCCGAGGAGCCAGGGGTTCGCGCCCCACTGGGACGACATAGAGGCCTTCTTGCTGCAGGTGGGGTTGGGGGGGACCTTTGCCTCTTCATTTTTTTCAAAGAAAATTCGACGCTGGGCAACGATAAACGATTGGCTGATGGAGGACGGAGTCACCGTTGCTCCCCTCAAGGAAAGATTGGCCATCGGTGATTCGGTCGGTCCTGTGGGAACAATGCTCCGCCCTCTCTCTGGATGACGCGTGGTCAATGACCTAACCGCTAAGGCATGCAAAAGATGCGTACCCCGTGACCTTTGTGTCTGGTTACACGCGGCAGGTGGAAGGCCGGAAGCGTTGGAGGGTGTACCCCCCCGCGGATGACCAGGCCGTTCTTCCCAGGCTGTCGTCGCCCAACCTGACGGACGAACAGGTGCGAAAAAAGCGCTTGGAGAAAGATGGCTGTTAAGTATTTTCTTCCTTCCGTGTACAGTCGTGTTCATCAGGAGGATTGTCACCCGTTGTTGGCTGCGACGCATGCTCAGGGTGCACGCAGGTACAGTATCTCCAGCCATCTGTAATGTTCTACCACCACCATCTGTATCGTGCGAACATGTCTTGTCACGAAATACCGCGACTCCAAGTAACTCGCCAGGGGTACAATAGTTTGCCTACAAAGTGCTTCCCATGTTTACGTGCTCAGCAATATCGTCAGTATTTTCCTTGATGCGTGGCTCCAAGAATGTCGGGTGCTCGTCACTGCAATACTCGTCTCGCCCTTCTTCGGTGGTATCGCTGATCCCAAACCTGCACAGGTGGGAGAACCGGCACTGGAGGTAGTGCTGGAGCCCGGCGACTTGCTCTACTTCCCGAGGTGCGACTCAATGTCTCAGGTGGGGGGGGGGTGCTAGTTTTTTCAGCCCGAGGGGGGGGAAGTCAGGACTTTATGGAATAGAGGGAGGTGTATAGCAGTTCATGGGTACTAGGCTTCACCCGAATTTGTTTTTTCATCTCGTGGCAATTGACGCCATGTTCGTATTTTTTCGTGATTGCAGTCTTGCCGTTATATTTTTCCGGCGCTCGTTCCTGTCCTATTGCGCCATGGGAGGGGACACCTCCGAGTGCCTTTCTACCCTGCATTTCCGTCCTGTTCCCTTTGCAAACTGAAGGGCCCCTTACCAGATGTTACGGACGGCTACCCGTTTGGTGCTTGCGCTCGCTTTTGAATACATGAAGCGATCGGAAGTGCCATCGGGCTTGCTAGCGACCAAGCGTTCTTTCTCTGTGCGCGAGAACCAACCGCCCTGTCGACCCCGTTTGTCCCGCGTGTGGTGAACGAACGATTGCCTACATTCTTTTGTGATGTATTCAGTCTTGGTGGTTCGAGAATACGTTTTGGCCTTTTTTTTTTTGTCGGAGCGTTTACATGTTGTGCTCCCAACCGCCATCAGCCTCCTCTGATGCCCCTCCCCCGAAATGCACCGAGGAAGAGCAAACCCTTGTGTTGTATGCGCGGACGCGAAGCACCCTACACCCTCATCGTTGACCTTCTTTACTGCAGGGGGTGGGCGCATCAGGCGGAGACCGTGGGAGACGAGGCTTCGCTTCACATCACCGTGTCCGCCATGCAGGGGAACTGGTGAGGGAGGCGCGTCGCCCCAAGGCTGGGGGCAGTGTGTGCGTGCGGGCTCTTTCAGTTAGCGTTGAATCGCGCTCGTGTTTTGTTTTTGTTTTCATGCCGTTGTTCTTCGTGGGGCGTGAACATGACGTTAATCCTGGTATTTGCGTTGGTCAAACGTAGCCGTCATACAGCACAAGACCCCCCGGTGATAAAAAAACGTTGTTGGCAAGCCTCTTGTGGTTTGATATTTTTGGGTGTTTGTATCAGTGCACCCTCGTCTTTCTCTTCTGATTCTAACGCCGTTTGTCTTTTCTTGCTTGGCTCGCGCTCACATTTCGTTTCGACTAAGGTTGCACCCCATCTACTTCTTTTTTGTCTGCTTTTTGTTGCTAGCCTTGCTTGCTCCCGCTTGTTGCTTCATGTTTGGCTAGTACTTTTTCACTTTTGGCCAAGCTTCCCCTGTGTTCATTCTGCACGTATTTAGCTTGCTGTCTCGTGTCCGTGTATGCGCCTCCCGCAGCTGGGCGGATTTGGTTGAAGGACTGGTGCCTCAGGCCGTCGCCAGCGCTGTCCAGGCAAACCAAGAGCTGCGGTCCGGTCTCCCTCGGGATTACTTGGAATACATGGGCGTCGTTCACAGTGATGAGGTGAGGTCTCGCATGTCTGTGTTCTGGAAATACAAGGGCGTTGTTGGCAGCGATATATCATATGTAGATTTGCGAAGTCTTGGAATGCATGGGCATTGTTCACAGTGATGAGGTGAGGTATCGCATGTCTGCGTCCTTGGAATACATGAGCGTTATTGACAGTGAGATATTGTGTGTAGATGAGCGAAGTCTTGGAATGCATGGGCGTCGTTCACAGCAATGAGATAAGATATCACATGTAGATGGACTAAATGCAGTTTTTGTTCTTGGCATACATGAGCGATGTTCACAGCAGTGAGATAAGATATCATATTTCGATTAGCTAAATCTTTGTTTTTGGAATGCATGAGCGTTGTTCACAGTGATGCGGTGAGGTATCACATTGACGAGCTCAGACAGTAGCTCGCGGGGACCCCGAGGGTTCGATCTGAGAAACCGGCACCCAATTATGTAAGAACCACATCATCATCATTTTTTGCCCTTTCAGGAGGACAAACGCAGAGACATGTTCAAGGCCAAGATGAGGAAAAAGCTGGGGCTCATCGTCGAGGAGGCTATCGAGCTCTTGGACGCTGCGGCGGACCAAATGGGCAAGAGGTACGTATTAGCATCAGAGACGAGATTTCGTTCGTCGATTCATTCTGTGTGTATGTTGCGTGCCGCGTCTTGCCTCTTTGGTGTCTGCGAGCTGCTGATTGTTGGATCGCACGGAAACCCTTCCGAGCGGTTGGACTCACCGAAAGTTTTTCGTTAGTTCTACGTTCGGTGCGTTTGTTTGCCTGTAGCATGCCCTGTATTATCCGCTTCGAACGATAAATATCGAATATTTCGACCCGACATTCAGCACTATTTAGTGCCCACTCCGCCTCGTTGGGATCTATCTCTGCGTGCTGCTGATTGTTTGGCGAGTGGTGGGACTCACCCACGAATGTTTCCCTGGTGTTGGTTGTACCCCTTGGGGGTCGGTTGGCTTGTGACCTCTCGAACCTGTTTGTGTGCCATCGAAGAGCTGGGGAGATAATATGATGCGCGAGGGTCAGACACTGACGTATTGACACTCTTTGGCGGCTGGTTTGTGACCTCTCAAACTCATTTTGTGTGCCGTTGAAAAGTGGGGGAGATGATGTGATGCGCAAGGGTCAGACACTATATATATATATATATATATCGTGTACCACTAATTCAACATTCACCTCCAACACCGCCAAAAGCGTCTCGTTGCGTTGGGTAATATCAACCTGCACCAGTGATGGACATCGCGTATCGATTTGCCCGCATTCGATGTCGATATTTCAGCGATACTCAACATCGACATCGCTGAATTATTTTGCCGATATGTCGATACAGTATCGGCATCGAACATCGAGTATCGACGATACACGATAAGATATTTTCATACACCGGCTCCCCCAAGAATATGACGCCACCACCTTTTGAATTGGTAACACCAACTACAACACACAGCAGCACACGCAACACACAGCACAAAGCGAACAGCACACCGTCACACCCTCTACGCTCGGTCCCGCACACTGCAAACCACTACATGAGCCTTTCAGCTTTCGGCTTCACCCCCCATGAGGGCACCTTGTTTTTATTTCTGAATGTATGTTGTTGTGCACATGTGGGTCGGTCAGTGCAGCAGGTACCAGGACAAGATTGGAACAGTAAAGCTACGGGTTAGTCTCGGTTGGCGAAAAGTTCCATCTACCATTGTATGTACTTCTACATCATTAAAAATAGTCTATGTGCCTTTTGTTATGTCCTTCCAAGTCGCCTTTCTCTCCCGGAGCTTCGCACACCTTCCAAACGCCGTGCACCTTCTGGGCCTAATATTTGCAATGCAAGATCCACATACATGTATGTCCACGACATACGTGTGCTACGTCGGCTACATTATTACACTCCACGTCTCAGCGGTGTACAGTATCATCCATCGTATCATGGCGCCTGCTGTGGAAGTGAGACCATAGAATCAATCTTGATCTTGGACAGACAGGAAAACAAGGTTTTGTTGTATCCGCTTGAGATTTTCTGGGCAATATCGTTCCGAAACATCGATAATCGGAACATCGGCCACTCTGACGAATATCGGAAAAACATCGATAATCGTCAATTTTTTACCAGTATTTTCGAACATCGTATCGGCACCCATTTTGCGAGCGATGTCCATCACTGACCTGCAGCTCCCCCCCCCCCGGCGCGCGCCCAGAAAATCACACTCCTGACACGTTCCTTACTAATCTATTCCCCCAATAATCAAGTATACCATTTTTTTCAGACCACGTGCAAGTAATACTCTGTTATTTGCCCTCCATCCTCCCCCGAAACAATAAACAGGTACATTTCGGACCGCCTGCCCCCGGTGTTGAAAGAGAGCGAGGAGCTTTCGTCAGTGGTAGAGAGAGGGGACGGGGCTATCACTCCCCTCACCAAGGTTAGGTGGTCAGGTTTAAAGTTTCGGTGCTGACCTCTGCCTGACAGATACCTACTGCTGAGGGACGGTGTTCCATATCCCTGTTAATATGGAATGGTTTGTTCGGAATGCTTAGCGTGGAAGACGGTGCTCGCTACGGTGTCCATCAGGTCGGCGTTCCCGTCGTGAACTCACCGTTCGTCGGTGCTGCTTTGACCGCGGTGGTTGCTTCACTTTCCTTTTTTTTTTTCTGCCTGTCCCATTTTCTGATGCAGGTCGTGTTTCTTGCTGAAGTGGCACCTGTTCACAGTTACTGCTTGGTTTTTGGGTTTTGTCTGCTGTTGTGCCACTTTGTATTGTTTGTTTTCTCTCACCACCTTTTGCTCAAAAGTGCTGGTCGTGTCGCTGTTTCAGACGTGGTGATTCTGTTTCTGCTTGCCGGTTTGCCTTCATTACTTGATCAGTTAAGATCTTCTGTTTTTTTACTGATTTTGCGTGTGTCGTTTCTTTGTATGGGCTTCGTTGCTGCTCCGTCTGCTTGATTTCCCGCATGTGCTTGATGTGTGCTTAGCTTCTTGGTTTCTACGTTTGTTTCGCATGTTGTTTTTTCAGCTTCGCCTGGCGAGGAGAGGGTGCGCAAGGCTGGTGCTCGAAGACGGCGTTGCGGTAGTTTACCACTGCATGGACAACTCGAGGGTGCATCACGGCAACGCCATGAGGTGAAGAACCTCTTCCAGAACCCGCACTGACCCCCAAGGGATGGGCTTGATCCTCGTTGTTTGTTCGTTGCATTGTGGCTTGAAACGTTTTCCGCCGCTGGCATTCGTCTTCTACCTGCCTCATCACCAATCAACAACCTAACCGCCAAGATAGCCCGCCTGACTGCCGAAGCCCCGACTTGTCCAGCCGGGCACTTCAAGGACACGCGGGGTCTCTGTTGATGATGACCGATCTACATGCGGCTAACCGTTGGTCACAACAAGTACGCTCCCTCTCACCAACTCCTGAACCCCCCCGCCAATTTGTAGATCCCATCAGACAGTCCCCCGCTCGTGATATCCTCTCCCTTGTAGTCTTCTGGGCGGCAGGCTCTCAACCCGAGCTATGCATCACGTGATACCCGTCGGTCCTGCCCTAAACCTGCTTCGCGCCCGTTCCCCACCCCCGCACACGCCACCGTAAAAACGATGTAGTCCTCTGCAGTTCGAGCTGGATGACGCGCCGGCGCTGGAGGTGCTGTTGTCGGCGTACCCTCGCCCCGTGATGGTGTCGGAACTGCCGCACCCCCCCACCGAGGACCTCGAGGACAAGGTAATTTTTTGAGGATATGTCTTCATACAATCTCTAAGAAAGACTACCCTTTCTAAGATGTAACCACGGTCGAAGGGGATGCGATTTGTGGCTTGTGATAAGCAGTGGTGCATGGTGGATCTTGCGACAAACGGTTCGGGCACCTGCTGCACCGGTATCCTTGACGGATCGACGGCTGACGCGTATGGTCAACACCTAACGCTTAACGCTGATGTCTAGTGCAAATTGTACGTCCCGACACCCCAAAAATGCATGGGAAAATCCTACGAGTACATGCCAGTCTTTATCTGGTATGTTTTGGGGTGTCACCATCGTGAAAACCCCTCCATTATGCTATGTGCGTGTGCGGCATGCTGTCTCGAAGCCAATACTATGTAGTTGTCTGCCGTAGACCTCCGCTCGGCACGGTGCGCGAAAAAGTAAGCAGACAGGAAGGGGTTTCGATTGCGGCGGGAGGGGGATGGTTTCGTTTACAGGTGGATTCCTTGCGACAAGGTGCTGTTGTGTTTCAGCGTACACCATGTGCGTATCCTTTTTGTGTTTCCTCGAGCCTCTTCGTGCAAAAGCGTAATGCACGATGTCCGTCTCGCAAAGTGAGGTCATTGCTTGTTACCATCGCGGTCACCATGGTCGTGTTTTGACGTTCTGGCCTCTGCGAACAAGCAGGATGCCGTCGTCGTGGTACAGAAGAGGGGGCTGCCCTGGCGATTTTGCCGCAGTCACCGCATCCTGCGACGAACCCCACTACATTGTGGAGTCGATGCCATGACATTTGCAGTAAAGCCCTAGTCGGCAGACTGAGATAGAGGGGAAGGAATCGACGGTGTACAAGTACGACAGAGTGCCATATCTTCCACCGTAAGACAAACGCGAAGGAGAGTTAAGAGAGTATAACGGTTTTACTGCGAGCAAAACTGATGAACGCGCCACGCAGAGATAATGTGTTTTCTCCGAACCTAACCCCATGCTTGTGCCACCTCCGGTTTCAGCCAATTGGTTACATGACGTTGGATTCAGAACCTCTAGTGGTGTTTCGAGCATTCATCGATCCCCGCCCCTTGCGGTTTGTTTCCCACCCCGCGATGTAGGATGCACGCTGCACGTATCTCCGGATGCTGGGGCTCCCGTCGTTGCTCGGCAATGCCCGTCGTCGCATTGACTGCACTACGTGTAGAATGAAGTACGCGACAATTGCTGCTGCCGGTGTGGACGCTGCTTACCACCGTTCTTGATGTTGTTGTTTCAGGTGGGCATTGCCGCTGCGCTGTTCAAGGAGGGCTTCATGCTGATCGTGGACGACGTCGAGGCCGACGAAGACGACGATGATGCCGATGGTGGTGATGGTGGTGGTGAATCCTCCTCGGATAAGCAGGGGACAGGGAATGGCGCGGGGTCGTTGCAGCAGATGGAGGAAGAGGAGGAGAAGGAAGAAGAGGATGGAGACGGAGACGGCTTGTGATCTGGCCAGCGAATCGCTGTGGAGTAGGGTTGGGAATCGAAGAGAGCGGATGTCAAGCAGGAGAAGAGAAAAAAGGGGGTGGGTATGTTTATACCCAAAGTGTTTTGGCAATTGTACCCGCCTCGTTCAATTGTTTGCTTGCAGGATACGCGATAAGTATTGAGTACACGCAACATCTCGGAAGGCAGCGATTTAGCACAAGCAAATGGTTCGGTGCGGAGAGAGCGTGTACGACGCTCTCGATTCGGGTTTTGACAGCCCCAAACGAAACCCAATACGTTATTGTCCAAAAGGCGAAACGAACGAATTGCGGGCCGGCGCTAGGACAAAAAAGCAGGTCGACAGATGGCGGCGGCGTGTGTACATACTTCTATTTGGTGGGGCGGCTGGTGTGGTTTTGATGAGAATGGATGCGAATGAACCACCACTGATTATAAGTATGTTTTGTTGTGCAGCGACACGCCATCTATTTTGTGTTTTTTGTGATGTTTCATTGTTCGATGATCGTCGAAACCCCAAAACTACACTAGTAGTAGGGCAAAAAGCGACTTGTGCGCGGCTCGTTGCGTTTTCTGTTGTGCAACGCGTACATCGAAACTGACTGGGTCAGACTAACACCCGCCGAAGGCACATCGGCTCGCGCAACACCCAACCGACTGTCACTGCTCTCGACGAGCCTATGGGTAGGGAGTGACCAATGGCCACATGACCAATTTCGACACATTGCCGCCGCAACGAACCTGACGGCAAGGGCAAACTCAGGGTGCAAGAATTAACCTGTAACAATAGCCAGCATAGCAAAACAACTGGGCGATCGGGCGCGTCCTCGTGAAAGAAGCAGCCGTGTGGAGAACTAGAGGATGGGATAGCGGGGGGGGCTGCGGGGACATGCATCACAGATGTGGGCCCAGACGAGGGTGAGGGCACCGGACTCGACCGTGTCTACATATGAGCGTATGCGCCTTATTTGCTCGCGAAATATCGCCTGAATAGTTTCGGCGAAAATGGATTTATTCAAGGATATCGTTGAGCTGGCGTTCCACACCTTGTGTGTGTGACGCGCTCTGCATGATGAGAAGGAAATCGGGAGAATGTGTGTGTTTTTATTATTAGCATCGATCGCGCTAACCGGCTGACCAATTAAAATACGTCAGTGCCAGCGGGTAAAAATCAAGGTCCCTGAAAGGGGGCCAAAATTCGAAAAATGCGCAATGCGCTAGATACCAATGCCAATACGACTCTCCCTATATGTTCTTTCACGCAGACACACATCTCAGCTACACAAATGCCCTCGCTCGAACCTAGGAAGCCACTGATGCAAAGAGCGGAGGACAGCAAAAGGGTTAATTCGAGCCCAGCCGAAGCCAGGATATCGTGTTATACTACACCTCCCATTTTGATAATCGTACACTCCCAAGATCCAACAGTCATCGTGTCAGCAGCTAGATGACTCAAACATCATAGCAACACATACACTGCCATAGCTCTACGCATGCCCTCGCCCAAACCTAGGAAGCCACTGATGCAAAGAGCGGAGGACAGCAAAAGGGTCAATTCAAGCCCAGCCGAAGCTAGGATATCGTGGTATGCTGCATCTCCCAATTTGATAATCGTGCACTCCCAAGATCCAACAGTCATCGTGTCAGCAGCTAGATGACTCAAACATCATAGCAACACATACACTGCCATAGCTCTACGCATGCCCTCGCCCAAACCTAGGAAGCCACTGATGCAAAGAGCGGAGGACAGCAAAAGGGTCAATTCAAGCCCAGCCGAAGCCAGGATATCGTGGTGTACTGCATCTCCCAATTTGATAATCGTACACTATCAAGATCCAACAGTCATNGGACAGCAAAAGGGTCAATTCAAGCCCAGCCGAAGCCAGGATATCGTGGTGTACTGCATCTCCCAATTTGATAATCGTACACTATTTACGGTGGAACAAAGTAGTCAAGACCAAATTGGAATATAGTGTAACTTCGTCAATACGGAGTCCTCTATCACAAACTATAGCGCACATTGACGACAAAGCACAGAGCTGTCATTCTACACTAAAGAAAAAAATGCCCCATGTCTTCGAGTAACAATACGAAATTAGTGTGTGATCGTACCCGGCGATGTTCCAAAAAAATTGAAGTGCGGTGTTCAAACGATGCGGCCCCACGGCTTGCACCGGTGATCCATGTATTGGTTGAACGAGGGTGATACAGCCATCGCAATTGCGAAATATCAAACAATACGTTAGGTTGCACTCCGGATGGCACCTTCTGTGCAGCCCCCTTCGTGTCGCTGTTCGTGAATCAAAGTCGAAAAATATTGGCCCAAAAAAGGGATTTTGTTTTTTGCATTTTTTTCAATGGCATCTTCCGCGTCCTCATCCAGCCACTCATCCGTCTGCTCCTCCACCCCATCCTCTATGTCATCCTCGGCCACAGCCTCTTGGTACTCTGCCACTGGATACTCGAGGCTATCGATCGTACCGCTCAGGTTTCCACCATACAGGCCGATCCACTCATTCATCTTGCCAATGGCATGCTCCACCAACTTTCCACAATTGGCTGCCTTCCACCCCCCGTCCTGACCGTTCCATTCCGGGTCTCCATTCCAACCGAGACGGATTTGCTTCCAAACATCCAACATGTTCCGCCCCTTCTCAAAATGAATGCTCACGTAATGCTTACCGTGCTGTCAGAACAGCTCGATCGGCTGGAAAGTCGGCATGTACAGCGGTGTCCAAATTTACCCCCACCTTCACCCTCATGTACGTCTCAGCCTTTTCCTCGAGCTTTTGGGGGAAATTCTTTTTGAAGTACGTTCGAGTGACGGAGGCTATCTCTTCTTTGCTGACGCCGTTCTTGCGGTTCGCATTGGGTAACGACCCCTGCGCCGGCACCTCAAAGCTGTACTCAGCAGTCTTACCCTCCGACTCACGCGTCACCTTGAACGACGTGCAACCGTACTTACGCAAGAGTTCGACGTTGTACTTCTTACTGTTGGTTTCGGGCACCTTGAGCTCCTCGTCAAAGCAGTGGTGGAATGAGGCGTTATCGAGAACGAGAAACATCTTCTTGTTCTTGAACTGCGCATCGAAAGCCGGGGTAAGTCGGTGCTTCAACCACTGCATGAACGTCCCAAACGTCATGGCGTGATGATCATCTCCAGATGCCAACTTGGCCTGCCACAGAAATTCTGCTGTCTGCTCATCTGACATTTCGAAATCCGCCTCCCCAGGCTTAATCTTCTTCGCAAGATTTTCCTTAGCCTTGAACCAACCCTCACGGATAGGAAATCCCTCCTGTAGCTCGGCCAAGGGCCCGTGCTCCGTGATCGCATGCACCATGATCATACGCAAACCTTTCCCCGTTGTACGGCCTATCCCATCCTGCACAACCCCCTTATCGTCAGAAGGAAAGTACGAGTACGCGGAACCATGCGCCTGGTGAACAAAGCTCTCATCCATGTACACAATGACTGCGACCCCAGAGTCCTCGGCCCTCTTCGCGAGGTCCATCTTAACAAGAAAGAGGCGGATGCGGTTTTTCCTCTCGTTCAACGGAGGTATTTTGATCCTGCCCCTACGGCGCTTGAAACCAAGGCGCCGCAGCAACCTTCCCACGGCACGATTCGACATCTCTAATCCGTACGAACACTCCAAGTAATCCTTCACGGTACGGCGGAAGACCTGACGTCCGGCCTCGTGCTCGCCCTTGATGAACTCGTTCAGTCCATCCTCTTGCTCCTTGGTGATGACACGTCGCCCGTCGTCGACGCTGGTGGCCTTGCCTCGCCCCTTCCCGTTGGTCTCGTACAACTCCTGCTTGACATACCAGAGTGTGCGAACCGCCAGGACCTTGTCCGTACCGATCCTTAAGGTCTTCGCGACCTGATAAAGATGGGTCATCCACACAGAGGGAGGGTGGGAAAAAGTTTGTAAGAATACAGCAGTGTATTGCGTTGCAGTGTATTGCGTTGGTGTACGAAAGCCGGTGTTAAAGGGACGGCAGAGTGTAGACAACGTACAGCGCACGCGAGGANATACCAGAGTGTGCGAACCGCCAGGACCTTGTCCGTACCGATCCTCAAGGTCTTCGCGACCTGATAAAGATGGGTCATCCACACAGAGGGAGGGTGGGGAAAAGTTTGTAGAGGGAGGGTGGGAAAAAATTGTAAGAACACAGCGTGTAATGGGTTGCAGTGTATTGCGTTGGTGTACAACAGCCGGTATTAAGGGACGGCAGAGCGTGGATAACCGTAAGCGCACGCGAGGAGAATGGTGGTGCCATGCACATGCATACATTCCTTCACATTCAGCGGTACGTAGCGCTGCTGTAACTGCTGTACTGGTACACTGCTGTACATCTGGCAGCATACCGTTATGAATGCCACTCAAGTATTGTGCAGCAGTAATGGGCATCAGCACAGCAGTGCAAGCAATGTGACCATGGGCCGGCAGCAGTACTGGCATGATGCACAATATGTTGCGTAGGACCGTATCAAGCACTGCTGTTGCTTGTACAAAAATCATGGGTGGGAAGAATTATACGTAGACTACAATTGTACCAAAAAAGTTCGTGGCACTGGTGTACTGCACACGACATGCGTCTATATACTGGTACTATGTACGCAATAGCCATGTTTCTTGGTTCTCACCTGCTCCTTTGCGTGGTTCTCAGAGCTGCCTCCTTTCACCAGGTCGAAGTACAGCATGAGAATAATCCGCGACTGCTGCAGGGTGGTGAGCTCGCCAGTCTTGGGCCTCAGTGATTGCACAGAGTCCTCGACAAACTTCAGCGCGAGAGGGGGAAGCTTGGAAGTCGCCGCTTCAGCAGCCTTGCTGACACGATCCTGCTCTCGCCGTTCACGCTGCTGTTGAAGCACGTCTGACCTCGCGATGTCCCGCGCGAGCTTCTCCCGATCCCTGGCCACTGACGCCTTCATGGCCTTCACCTCTTCTTCCTTGGCCGCGAGAGCTGCTTCGGCAGCGGCTGTGGCCGCCTCTCTCTTCTCCATATCATCCAGGAGCTTGTTCATAGCCTTTGCATTTCTCGCGGACGCAGCGTTGGCCCCCTTGATCGCTTTAGGCGGACGGCCACTGGTGCTGCCTGTCGGTACCCGCCTACCACGCTTGGTCATGGTGGGTGCCGGATTGGCCAGGTGTCTGGCGTGGACGGCGAGTTGTTCTACAACGGCTGGCTCAAATTCAATTTTTTTTTGGCGTTGTACGCGCTATGTTGAGCAGATTGCGACAGGTTCTATTTCAGAACCTAATTTGTTTTCCCGAACCGCAACAAGTATGCCCGCTCGAAAATTGCTGCCATGAAGTGCCTGCTTTTAGCGCCGTTCACTTCGTGCTGTGACTGTTCGATGGGCATGAAACCAGCGTCATTCGACAGCTGATGTAACAGGATTTCTGTTGAACCCGCCTAGTGTGTCCATTGCTTACTTATTTCGTGCAAAAGTTGCAAAAGAGTGTGTGTTCTTCAATAAATTTTTCAGTACATATTACCAATTTTTCGAAGGGATCTTCACACGCTAAAATGGTTCTATTTGATAGCTGTTGATTGGACAGCAGTTTGCAGACACGTCACGGGAACTAGTTTTGTGGTCTCAGCGAGCGGCTGGGCTGAGGCTCCTGGAGTGTGTGCGACGCCGCTTGGTTGCGTGTTTCCTCGCACACGGTGGCGTTCGCCACACCTCACCCCACCCACGAAGGTTGTAGAAACACGCACCAGTCTAGCGAACCGTTCAGCCGATGGCTTCACCCCACGGAAGTGGAGGAGGAGCAGGAGGCAGTGGCCAGCCACCCTGCAGCACATCCAGCGGCAGTTCGCGGGATCATGCTGGTACTGCTGGACCCGACCTTGCACTCGGAGAGCAGGAGCGCCTTGTTTCTCACGCTACCAACGGTCTAGAGATCACGGGAGCCTTCCAGCGAGCACCAGCGCAGCGGGGTTCTGGCAGTACTTGGCATCAACCGGCGTGGAACTCCAGCTCGACCGCCGGCCCCGACAACGTTTCGCGCAATTTTCTGGCTGCCGGGGACAAGGGCGGGAGACAACAAATCCAGTCGAGCGCCCATGTTGCCGTCCCGACAGGTATCGGCGGCGTTACACCTCGAGCGGAACTCAGCAGCAGCAGCTGGCGTCGAGAGAAACTCAACAACCAGCCGCATCTGGCGAGGTCGCAGGGCACACTGATTCCTCCACGTCATCAACGGCCGTCATCACACATCGGCCTTGCCGCTGCTGTGACGGCATCTCAAGCACCAGGGGCGGTGGA
>CACKRE030000712.1:73070-90515 GCA_902602495.3 Ectocarpus sp. CCAP 1310/34
GGAGCGCACGGTGCTCTTCCACCACACAGACGCGTGTTGAAACCATCGAATCGACACTCCGGTCATGAGAGGGAGGGTAGTGGAGTCATAGTTGCGTGTCCACATTCTGCTTTTTTCAGAATTGTTTTTCGGGGTATTTTTTAACCGGGGTGCATGGCCGGGAAATGGTACTGCGAGACCGGCACGTGGGCGAATCCAGACATCTAAAGCTCTACATGATCCTTATACACCCCGTCAATTGCCGAATACTCCACGGGGTCGTCAAGAAAAAAAAATGAAGAGGCAGAACGAGGAAAACTGCATGAACGGAGGATTAACCGGCAACTTTGGTGGTCTGTTGGTAGTAGACCAGCGTGAGTCGTCGGCCAAGCAGAGGTCTTTTACTTTTTCCCGGAAAATTTCAGCGGAGTTGTGCGTGCATGCGTCGTGACCGCCTTGTTAAAAAACAATTAAAGGATTTTGTCAATTTTGGAAGCCAGGACGCTGTTTGAGGTGCCTGCTGCAACGATCGGAAGTTTTGGAAATGGCAGTACCTGCGGCACATGACAAAAACACAGATTTCTGCATAAAATTTTAGTGTTTTCTCTGAAACTAAAAGCTTGTTTTGCTCCAGTGGTATTCAGACGCGTGACGAAACCATTGAATCGGCACTCCGACCATGAATAACTTGCGTCGGAGTCATGTTGCTGCATGGCGCACTTGTACTTTCCTCGGAAAAAAAAAGTGGCTTCTTTTTTTACCGGGCCACACGACTTTGAAACGGCACTGACGGGCCCATATGAGGGCGAACTCGTCAAACTAAATTTCTCATGCTGCTCTGTTGCTTTAGGCACGCTTGTATGCAACATTTTGGCATCCTGGGTGCGTTCCGTAAAATTGTGCGTGTTTTGGGTGGAGGAAGGCTTGTGGTTGCCGTGGTTTTGCGCCTGCTCGGCCGCCGCAGCAGGTCCAAATGGTGTCGCAACCCAAGTATTTGATGTTTTGGTGTCGAAATTACGCATCAGCGTGCGTATTTGATGCATACCCGACTATAAAAAAAAACATTAACGAATTAGGTTGAGGTTTGAGCCCAGGAGTCTGTTTTGAGTGATATCGACTTGAACCGGGTTCGGTTCGGCTAAAACAGCCCCGACGGCGGCACATGCGACCATCACGGTTTCTATCCTTTTTTTGTATTTTTTTTCGGGAACGGAAGGTTGATCATGCTCCACTAGCACCTAGACACGCGGGGAAATAATTGTTGGAGAGTTTCCGGCCCCTGGGAGCGCGTGTGTGCTCTATTGTATGCGGCAGACGGCAGATGTTCAACATGTACGAAAAACTGTAGAGAAAAGGACGATGGGGGTTGTTTTTCGGCAGCACATTGGACGCTTGCGAGGCGAAATAGCCGAACCCGGTTCAAGTCAATATCACTCAAAACAGGCTCCTGGGCTCAAACCTCAACCTAATTCGTTAGTTTTTTTTTGATAGTCGGGTATGCATCAGATACGCACGCTGATGCGTCATTTCNGTACAAAAAAAGGATAGAAACCGTGATTGTCGCATGTACCGCCGTCGGGGCTGTGTTAGCCGAACCCGGTTCAAGTCAATATCACTCAAAACAGGCTCCTGGGCTCAAACCTCAACCTAATTCGTTAGTTTTTTTTTGATAGTCGGGTATGCATCAGATACGCACGCTGATGCGTGATTTCGACACCAAAACAAGCATAACTCGGTTTTGGACATCGGTTGGACCTGCTGCGGCGGCCGGGCGGGCGAAAAATACACGGCGACAACCTGACCTCCTAAACGAACATGAATAACTTCGACAGAACGCACAACTAAATCGGAACGGTCGTGTAAGCACGTGTTGAAGACATCACTGCAGCACACAAATGTTTAGTTTGGCAAATTCCTCCACGTAGCGGCCCGTCAGTTCGGTTTGGACGTCGTGCAGCCCGGGAAAAAAATGTCGAAAAGATTTTTTCGTGAAAGGTCAGGTCGTGCGCATGCAGCATATGGCTCCGCGCTTCCCCCCTTGTATTCGGAGTGCCGATTGAATGGTTTCGCCACGCGTCTGTGTACCGCTGAAGCAAAACAAGCTTGTAGTTTCCGAGAAAACACCAATATTTGATGCAGAAAAATGTATTTTTGTGTTGTGCCGCTGGCACCGCCAAACCCAACATTTCTGGGCGTTTCAGCAGGGACGTGAAACCGCGTCCTGGCTTCAGAAATTAACAAAATCCTAATTTTGTTTTTGAGCAAGCCGGTTACAGTGGATACACGCATGACTATGCCAAAATTTTCAGGAAAAAAAAAAAGAACTCTGTTTGGGCCAAGATTCACGCCTGTGTCCGCCCAATGTTGTTCCCGATTAACCCTCCGCTTCTGCAGTTTTCCCAGTCTCTGCTTCTGTTCGTTTTTCTCTTGACAACCCCGGAGGGTACGTTTACACTGTTTGCAATTGACGTACGTGTGTAGGGATCATTTAGAGCTTTAGATTTCTGCAAACGCCCACGTGCCGGCCTCACAGTGCCATTTTCAAGTCGTGCATCCCGGTTAAAAAAATGTCCGCAGAAAAAGCATTTGAAAAATCAGGAAGAAGAGCACATGCACCATACGGCTCCACTACCCTCCTTCTCATGATCGGAGCGTCGATTTGATGGTTTACTCACGCGCCTGTGCATCACTTGGAGCAAAACAAGCCCTTAGTTTACGAGAAGACTCGGAAACCTGCTGCAAAAGGTTGTATTGTTGTGTTGTGCCACCGGGACCGCCAAGTGCAAGATTTCCGGCCGTTGCAGCAGGCACGTCCACCCGCGTCTTGGATAAAAAAAATGCCAAAAACACATGCTCCGAAGTACTTGTTCTTTCGCAAGCCGGCAACAGTGCATGCACGCACGACTTTGCTAAAACTATGGGGAAAAAACAAAATCCCCGGTTAGCCCAAGATTAGCACGTGTCCCTGCGTCAAGGTGCGGTTAGGCCTCCGTTGCTGCCATTTTCCCCACGCCACTCGTTTTTCTTTTTTTCTCGCAATGAACACGAAGACTATCTCTGCTGTTCGGTAAACGACGTTCCCACGTGTTTAAAGGAGCATTAANTTGCTAAAACTATGGGGAAAAAACAAAATCCCCGGTTAGCCCAAGATTAGCACGTGTCCCTGCGTCAAGGTGCGGTTAGGCCTCCGTTGCTGCCATTTTCCCCACGCCACTCGTTTTTCTTTTTTTCTCGCAATGAACACGAAGACTATCTCTGCTGTTCGGTAAACGACGTTCCCACGTGTTTAAAGGAGCATTAAGAGCTTTACATTTCGGAAAACGTCCACATGTGCCCCGGTCCAACAAAAGCCCGGAAGATATTTGCTGTAAAAGAAGCACCTGGCATGCTGCGTACGACCCCACGCTGAAGGTCAGAGTGCCGGTGTGGCGTTTTATCACGCATCAATATGCTAGGTGGAAAAAAAGCTTTCCATTCGCGAGAAACGACAAACTACAGAGCAGAGAGTGGTTTTCCGTGGTGTGCCAGGGGGCGCCAAGACCGATATTGCCCTCCCACCGAAACCCGCCTCCTGTCATCACAACCGGTCCAAAACCGATTTGCTTTGGTTTTTAAACCCTGGTTTCAGCTCATGAAATCGATGTGCCTGCTATTTAACCCTGGCACCAGGTGATAAGCGTAGAGCAGCTCGACCGCGTTGTTTCTGTCGGGGGTGACAGTCTAGGGACACGACACTCTGGAGTCCAGATTTGGTGATTTGGTCTCACGCATACGGACCACAGCAAATAAGGTGTTGCTCGCTATTCGTGCCCCATATCCTCGTAATATTAAAGTAATACATCAAGGGGTTAGGTCGTGGTCATTTGGTCGGGACCACGAACCCCGTTTACACCTGTACCTGGACGCCGCGGAAAAACAAATGTCTGAAGACGCTCCGATCGTTGGGACGGGAGTGTTTTTATTCGCGATGTGTTGACTTCGTCGTTTCCCATGTTTTATTTAATCTTCGTGTCACACACCGAGCTGGGTGAACGAACTGCACCCGTGCGATGCATTTATGTGCGATGAACGTTACCTCACATTACGACGTGTGATTTTGAGATGCAAATGTGTTGAGTGCTCCTGTACTGTAGTAATGCAAATGTCGTTTACATCGGCGTTGACTAGGGCCCGCCCGACCACCTAAGCCAAGCAAGAGTCAGGACGCGTTTCGACCGACCCGGTGCCTCTCTTTGTTGTAANAATCATCCTGACATGATTGTGTAATCATCCTGACATGATTATCGAGAGTTGTGGTACGTGTTTCTCGTCATCTTCAATTGATTCCAGGCTGCAGTTAAATTGAAACGTGATCGCCTGATTTTACAAGCGGTTGTCCTGTGACTTTTATCATTCCCGGGCTCGATGTACGATCTCTGTTTACAGTGTTGGCTGTGCGGTCCGGGGCATGCTTTGGAGCGGCGAATGCGCGTGCCAAGGCTCTTCAAATCCAGCTGGGTTTCATGAATCCCCAGAAGAGCGCAAACAATGGGTTCGCGGAAGAGTTTGGCCTCTCGTTCAACGTAACACCTCCCGCTGAGGAACCCGGTGCGACGAAGCGTCGAAGACACCCATGGGGGAGTGATGCAGGGCCATACTATGCGCCAGACACCCTTCACGACTGCAACCACGGTATAGATTGCCGCCAGTCGTACGGTTGGATTGACTCCTGTAAACAGTTGTCGGGAGTCTGTCTAACGGTACACGAGCACAACCACGCGGAAAAGAAAAAATTTCTGCACATGCTGAATGCCATGAAATTCGATCGCTTCGCGTTCATGGTTGTTCTCATCAATGAAACCGAGAACGAGGCGATCAATCGCAAAACCGTGGCGGGTTTGGTCCAGCGCGTTCTGGGTCACAGCAGCGACCGGCTGAAAGTGTGCATGGTAGAAGTTTGGTTTTGCGGCCGGTGCTTCTGCAAGAACCCTTTGATGCGATCTTTCGATCAAGTCGGCCGCGTGATTTTGACGTTCTTGAGGTAGATATAGCCTTTTTGAAATGGCTCTTTTTGTAAGGCGAGTACGCCGTTGGGGTTGCCGTTGGGGCCGTGGACTCTTCCACCGTGCTGGCTACAAAACGCACCGTGGTTGCAATTTTTTTTTCGGGTCTACTGTGTTGTGTTGTGGTTGATCGCGAATCGGTGGCAGGCGACTCACGCTCACGGATTTCTAGGCTAGGGTACATGGTGATGCGAATCCTTTTTAGACTCCAGTTTTATTTGGTTTCCTCAGGTATCCGTGAGGAAAAGCTACAGAGTTGACGAGTGGGTCGTCCGTATCTCTCATGTACTATGTACACGGCGCTTGTTTCGTGGCGAAGTTTCCTTGCTTATCTTAATCTTGCTCTGTCTGACATGATGCTCTTGCTCCAGCGTGCTGCTTCCATCAACCCCTACTGTTCCCTACAGTAGTGTTCCCGCGGTAGAGTGGGGTGATGGGATTGTCGAACAGTCAACGTTTGATTCCTGTGCAGCAAGCCTCGATCGCCCTGCTCTGGTTCCGGCGCTGCGTCGAAAGATTGTATGTACTGTTTAAGTCATGAAGATCCCTCAGTCCAATATCTGCAGCAGGAAAGGGTGACTGGCGTGTGTCCTGTTCTTTGAGGGGTACATCGTTCCTTACCCTGCCCTCCACAGAGGGCAACGGGTCGAAACTTCTGTTTCATCTCTGCCTTGCTCTCTCTCTCTCTCTCCCTCTCTCTC
The DNA here is from genome assembly GCA_902602495.3 of Ectocarpus sp. CCAP 1310/34. Lineage (NCBI taxonomy): Eukaryota > Phaeophyceae > Ectocarpales > Ectocarpaceae > Ectocarpus > Ectocarpus sp. CCAP 1310/34. Next base: position 78,793 of record CACKRE030000712.1, read on the forward strand.
TCTCTCTCTCAGCTTCCATCACCCCCAATTTGTGTCTCAGACCCCACACAGCCATGGGCAGTAAGCGACTTGACCCTACAGCACCCTACAACACTACTTTATAAGATACCTGACCGTGATAAAAAGCATGCACCGCCAGCACGCACCGCCGCTGGTATCAACATAGCTACAACATAGCTAAGCGTAGTGGTACCTCCTGCCGAACCACACGTGGAAGAAAGTTCGCCTCTGTCAGCGTAGTCCGATATCGGATTCAGGACAAANTTAAGATACCTGACCGTGATAAAAAGCATGCACCGCCAGCACGCACCGCCGCTGGTATCAACATAGCTACAACATAGCTAAGCGTAGTGGTACCTCCTGCCGAACCACACGTGGAAGAAAGTTCGCCTCTGTCAGCGTAGTCCGATATCGGATTCAGGACAAAGCAGCAAACAATATTCGATGTTTTAACACTATCGCTGTACAGGGAGCGTACAGCAGCAGACGGTCAAGGCTCCTCGTGGCTACGCTTGCTTGCTATGTGCATGTTTTTTTTAATGTGCAGGTTTGAATCTCTAAAATAATCTACTGTAGACTAGAGATAACCTCACGGAGATCTGCCACGCATCAACCAACAACTACCAACATCCACATTTTGGTAGCGGGGCCAGCTCAGCGGGGCAGCGGCTCAGATTGTTGCATTGTTGCACCCTCGGTGTTAATCGCTATGTACAGCGGTAGTTCTCGCTAGGTTCGCTGTTGGACCTGACCTAGCTTGACGGCCGGAAGTTTGAATGTTGGTCCATATTTATTTTTTTATCGCTGGAAGCAGCCAGGACTCGCGCCAGGCGAAGACATTGATGGCAAATTGATGACAATAGGTTACGTGCCGCTNTATTCGATGTTTTAACACTATCGCTGTACAGGGAGCGTACAGCAGCAGACGGTCAAGGCTCCTCGTGGCTACGCTTGCTTGCTATGTGCATGTTTTTTTTAATGTGCAGGTTTGAATCTCTAAAATAATCTACTGTAGACTAGAGATAACCTCACGGAGATCTGCCACGCATCAACCAACAACTACCAACATCCACATTTTGGTAGCGGGGCCAGCTCAGCGGGGCAGCGGCTCAGATTGTTGCATTGTTGCACCCTCGGTGTTAATCGCTATGTACAGCGGTAGTTCTCGCTAGGTTCGCTGTTGGACCTGACCTAGCTTGACGGCCGGAAGTTTGAATGTTGGTCCATATTTATTTTTTTATCGCTGGAAGCAGCCAGGACTCGCGCCAGGCGAAGACATTGATGGCAAATTGATGACAATAGGTTACGTGCCGCTAGGAGGGGAGGAGGGTAAGGAGGCCTCGCTGTGGAACTTCATCTCTTCTCGCCCTCTCGAGTGCAGCCACAACAGACAGACCAGAACAACGCGCGCGCTCCGCCCAGCAGCACCCCAGCTGAGCAGCACAGAAGCAGAACCAGAATAATAACCCTCCGGAACCAAACACCCCCGTGAAGATCCCTTCGAAAAATTGGTGATACGACCTGCCTCTGCTCGTGGGAGGTGTCATTGTGCGTGTGTGGTGCGAGAGACAGGCGGGACTGTGAAAAGNTTGGTGATCGACCTCAGTGCCGTAGTATAACACCACACCACCAGGCAGGCGATCCGCCACCAGCCCCCTCGACCTGTCGGTTCGAAACATCTGATGTATCGGTTTGGTTCATCGCAGGTTCGAAAAACCTTAGGGTAAACTTACTGGATCCTCGTCCAGTAGGGGTAAATGTGGTGGTATCCTTTCGAAAAAAAAAAAAACACTAATACTCACTATTCCATCGGTTTGGAAAACGAACCAACACTTTTCGATACTCGGACACTTCCGTTCTTGACGCACGCAGACCAAAAATGGCACTCCTGCTACTGCCGTGAGACGCCTTCATAGTGTAGCCATTGGGCGCTCAGGATTTCAGTCTTATAATTTGAGTCTTAGCGCCTCAGCACACATCTTGACCTTGAACCTTGTGTGTTGATGGGGCGGCGGATCTGGTGTCGTTTCGGGATTGCCTAGTCGTACACCGTCTTACAGCAGTACTATGCAAATATTGTACACTGCTGTACACATCCGTACCCGTGTGTACCCAGCAAACAACCTTACATCGTACGGATGGAATCCGCGGAACAGGTCTTTCGACATTTTCGGCCTGCTGAATCTCTCTAATTAAAGGAGAATGCAGTGATGATGAACTATTATACTTGTATTTTCTCAACTACAGCAGCAGCCGCAGTCAGTCTCTGTTCGTCGAAGACGCTAGGAGCAAAATCGACCGAAAATCCAACGTCAAGGAGATATTAATACAACAGTTGGTGTCGCAGCTTGCTTCGGACAACCGTGCTGATCCTCTAAGAGATTATTGGTTCTCTTTTGTGCTGTAGAGAGCAGTGAAGAGATGAAGATTCGCCCACAGACTACTACTGACATAGTCTACATAGTCTAGACTAGTCTACATAGTGTGATAAATAGGTCTTGTTGCATCCTTACGACGACGGTTGGTTCAAGGCAAGAAGAAGCGGTACAGCACGAGCCCGTAATTAATAGATATTCCGTTAACCCTTATGAGTCTACAGGCGTCCTGACAGATCATTGATTGAACATTTGCAAATGCTGGTGTTGTGGCCATAGAGTTGCCGCCCTGTATCCCTCTATGCCAGGTGTTGGGGAAGTCAATAGGTAGGTGTGTCTTTATTTTTCACGTCGACCGCACTACCCGGTGACCAATGAAAAGATCTTGTTACAGAAGTGGTGCCAGCGGGAAATATCAAGGTCCCTGGAACGAACGGTCAAAATTCAAGAAATAAATGCACATTGCTCTAAATGTGAGTGCCCCTTATTCTTCCTCAGAGACACACATGAATAGCTCCACATACATGCCCTCGCCCGAATCTAGGAGGCCACTACAGGAAGACAGTAGGACAGCGAAAAGGGGCACTTCAAGCCCAACCAGGCCAGAATATCGCGGTATGCTGCATAACCTCCAAATTTAAAAATCGTACACTCCCAAGATCCAGCAGTCATCATGTCAGCAGCTATACTTAACAGCAGCAGCACTATAGACGAGTCCAATATACACCAGTACTGTAGTATCACATACACTGTCATCATAGTCCCACACATACCCTCGCCCGAACCTAGAGAGCCACTGATGCAAAGGTAGGTGTGTGCTGGTGTGCTTGCTGCGTGCTTGTGGGAATTGTGGGAAAATCACAGGAGCTGTAGTGAACCGGCAGGGCTCACATGGGGAAGGGGACAGAGAAGTACAGAAGTATAAGAACCAGCTAGACTATGCGTACACAAGCCCTCTCACTGACCATTTGTATATACTGAAAATAGAAGAGTTTAGGCGGCTTGACGACTATCTCTTCGAGGTCTACAAGCCTAACCTGCCATACCGGCCGCACAGCGACCACACATCAACCCTTCTGTGACCCTGTCTGTGACGTCCTGTCGCGGGCATCCCTCATAGCCCATGGGTGGAGATAGCTGTTGCGTCTACGGAAGTACACTCGTCTCTTGTACTTCCGTCTCTCTCCCCGCACTCTCTCCTCGTTTTCTTTATTTTGCCGCAAAAACATAACAGAGCTAGACCCAAAGGGGTTAAGAAAATTAGGCTCATTTTGTTTTTGAAAAATACGAAAAAGGACTAAGCAACCCAGCTCAATCTCGGCCACAACAACACAAGACACGTCCCAATAAGAAGCATGATCGATCGTGCGATACCTCCAATACATAATAAGAAACAAGGGTTGCACGGATATCAATACAACAAAAACGAAGGAGTGATGCATCTGTCGCACTCACCCACTCAACTACAGCACAGCTATCTTATTTGGTTCCCGATTGCTAGCAGTTTGCGGCAGCAGTAATACTGCTGCTGTCGCTGTCAGGTTTACCAACCCTGTGCGGTATTCTTCCTCTTGTTTTCTCTTCTGCCTCAAGTATAATGTTTCCTCCGATCCGGGGACATGATCAACTGAAAAAGGCTCTTCACAGCGCACCAATTTATTTAGAAGACCGGTCATGCGCCAAGTGCCAGCCGCACAGAATCTTGCCGAGATCATTTGTCATCGGCTTGGTATCGCTCTCTGATCATCATCATGTGGAAACAGGTATAGTCTAGTGGCGTGACGGTTTTGGCGCAGCTGGCAATGTCATGCCGCAAAGAAGCTTGCAGTATCTACCCTGTACACTTCCCACGAGTCCTGGTATTCTTACTTCGCCGAAACCACGACTCGTTCCAAGATACTTCCGCACGGTACCGTGGTGACAACACATCGATCGCCACTGATGAGTGTACACATCCAAGCGTGTCGTGATGCGCACAACTTTATATCTCCGGATCTCAAAGCGTTGAGAATACGTTGTATCGAATACTACCCTCGACAACGTTACGCACTTTGCTCGTGTTCTCCTATGCCAAAGCACGAAGCATCCACTGCTTTTCGCCACCTCAGTACCAGACTTCTTTTCAAGGAAGAGGCTGGTCGTCGAGAGGCCTCAGCGGTGGTATCGTCGGTGGGCACGCTGCTATTAGTTCGACCGACGCCCTTGATGTAACCACTATTCCTCAGACCAAACGACGCCGGAGCTTCCCAAGATAATTGTTTCGACAGCGCCTTCGCTTTTTGTTCCATGGAGCTTGGGCATCCCAGAGCCCTCGCGAGGTTCGGAGACACGTTGGTGTTCCACTCACGCACGTACGAATCGTAGTCGTCTTTTGACATAACTGGGCATGGAACGGATGGGGGGAGAGAACAACACTCACTCGTTAGTATTCACAGTGTTCGTTATAATAAGGTGGGAGGTCTTGACATGTCCCGACTTTGTGTTGTTTTTTTATGCATATACATAGACATGAATAGTGCGCAGAGTCCTCGGGGACAGGGGACACGGGCAGGCAACACAACCTGTCCGATTAGATAGGAGAAATGTACCGTCAAAGTTTTGCGCAGAGGCCCATGATGAACCATAATGCGGCAAGAGGTCACCGATTCAGACTCTCGTTCAACACATGCATGTGCAGCTTGACTTCCAGTCAGATCCGCATATCATGTATCATTGGTTCAACCAACGGCAAATTGTACGGAGACAAACGAAAAATAATATCTTCATTGAGACATCCGGCCGTACTTCCCATCAAACCCTCCCCTATCCACGTGGCAGCAAATCATTTGCCCGAGGAGTATGTAGTCGTTTCGACCTTACACAACAACACGACTGTTACAAATGGCACAGACTCGCACGGCGAATCGCTTCGAAGGCCATACCTTGGTAGTCCCACCCCTCCCCTTCCGGCGAGTCATCGTCCACATCCCCGTCTTCCCCTTCCTCTTCCTCCTGCCGCCCTCTGTTCCTGCACTCCACTTCAAGCATCTTGCCGTGGCCAACAACAAGCGGCCTTAGCACCTTGACGCGCGTGCTGTTATTGAGGCCGGCGAACGATGGGGGTTGCCATTCGTTCTTGTTGTCGCCCTGTTCTTCGTTCGGGGGGTCTATTCCTGATGGCCTGCGTAGGCCCAGAACCGCCTGAAGATTGGGCGACATAGCTGACATAATCTCATACTCCTGTTTTGCGGGGCGCGTGCGCGAGCAGGGGTGGGGTCCATTGGGAAAACGGTCAAGTCCGAAAACATGCTTCTGTGCGCAGAGTAACATGAAGGTTCACGAGACAGAAACGGGGTGGTCAAAGAAGGGTGGACGCCGGAGTTCGACTCGACCTTGAAAAAATAAATGTGGTGTACAGGGTGTAGGGGGAAGGTTTCGTTTGCGCTTCTGCAAAGAGAATTGGCACAAGTGCCAACGAGGAAAAGAAGGCACGAGCAACCGATTTTCTTCCACAGCGGTGTTGATATTGTTACAGCCCCCCAGAGGTGAAAGGGTAGGTCAATAATTGCATGAGACCGATAGGGTTGCCTTGTAGATACGGTAGGCCGGATGCAACAGCTGAAAGGGGTTGCTACACTTTGCTTGGCGGTACATTACGAGTGTGTGTTCGTCCCGCCTATTCTGGCGCCGGTTTACAGGCCTTTCGGCGTATATATACCTGACATATCTACCGGGGTCATACAAGAAGGAAGTCACACAGGAGCTTTTGTTGCTGTTTGTATTATTGTCCCACCCCTCCCCCTGCGGTGCTTCCATTGGTTATTATCGCGAAAAGGGTTCAGCCATCCCTTTCCCTCGTCGACCGTGAAGCCGAAGTACGTTCACTCACGACCTAGATTGTTTTCAACCACGCGTTTCTTGAAATAATCCCCGAGGAAAAATAAACGCGCGGAGACAATTGAATCCGCAACTTGTCGCTAGGAAATCGTGCAGATTAACCATATAGACGACCACTAGAAGACCAGAGTGCGGGCGTAAAGTCGCGAGAAAAAAATCAGAGCAAACATAAATGACACCCAGAGCTGTATGCGCCGGAAGTTCGCACCTCGTCTTCCGAGCCAGAATCCCACCACGCATGTCCATTGGCCGATGCCTCGTCCCACGAGTCGTTTTCCTCATCATTGTTATCATCAGACAAATTACTGTCCTGGGGCACGGGGAGAAGCTTCGACGCCCGACCTCTCGGAACGGGCTCGGGGCTGTGCACAATCTTGACCTTCGGCACGAAAGCGACACGTGCGTACGCGATGGTTAGCCTTGGCCGTTGCCTGAAGGAATAGGTTGTGATTTTCCGAACGATCTTTTCCTACCCCTGAGGGGTGGAATATGTTAGTCCGTGCCATGGAAATTGAAACCGTCTGCGTAGTCCACATGTGTTTGCCGTGCCTTGATATTTTGCTGTTCTACGACGGTCACTTTTCTCCAAACCTGTAGCAGTAGTACAACATGAATCACCTAGAATAGCTGACCCATGAGAAGGCACTCCGCGTTATATTTTTGGAGAGTCTCCATTCACATTCGATGACCCTGCTTGTCGGTGTACAGCTATGGAAAAAGCTCGATACCAACCAGGGGCCGATCACGCCGTAGCCGACAGTGCCCCGCCGGAGCAGCCTTGTTGTTGTTGTTGTTGTCTTCACATTACCAACCTGGAAATAATTGATATCAATGCGGGCCTAATGCGCCTAAACGTTTCAGATGCCTGGCTTCTAGTGCTCCGCACCTTTGGAACTGACCTTCCAAACTGGAGCTTCCTGCGCTGTAGCAGCGGCGGCTGCGGCGCCTTGGTCGAAGCCACCAACAAGTTTGGACACTTGCGCTAAACCACTACCGCACGGCGCCTTGCCACTTCCTAGTACAACTGCAGCTGAGTTTGCGATGATGGTGGTACTGTTCTCCAGGCCGGGCTCTGGGGGTGGCGCCCATGTCGAAACGGTGGCAGACACTTCTGCTTCTTTGGCGGCAATGACTCTCTCGCTGTGAGTAACGGTATTCAAAACGACAAGAACTATAAAAATGACAAGTGAATATTTTATCGTAGAAGCCGTCCAAACTTGGCATCTTCCTTTCGTTGTTCAGCCAAAATTTCTTGACTGACTTTGGAAAATATATGACTAGCGCATATTTGAGTCAAATTGCTACCAGTGCCAGAATCATAAAAAACGGGAGTCCACCTATGGCGACAACCTACTGTTAAGTGGGAACACGAAGCCGGGCTAGACCGCGCGAGCTACGTCACGTGCGGTAGTCTGCTGGACGATGCAACCTGGAAAGTACTTTGTGTGTGCACATTGGTGGGTATCGGTAACCGAAGTGGATTGAAGAAAAAGATGTAGCTTGCAGACACAAGGTTTTCACCTGGCGCCAAGCATGCGCAGGAGCTCGGGATTGGCGTTCAAGCTCGCATAGTCCACCTCGTAGTCATCGCCCTCCTCATCGCTGTCGTCTGTAATTGTGTGTAGTATTGTGCAGCAAATATATGCAAACACGTCCATCAGGATGTATTTTAACTGGCTTCCGTTCGCCTTCTAGCTTTGCATACCATTGGCGTCTTTTTTTAGTGTTGGCCTATTCGATCTTCACATGTATGCATCGAAAATTGCACCACCTGAATAGGAAATTATTGATACCGCAGTATGAGATAGAGCTCATATCCAGGTGCTGTCACATGTCTGCTGAATGAATGGATTTGTGTACCAGCAACTCTGTTCAAGAGGTTGATGCTCGTGGAACGGCCAATATTGTTCCGGCGGTAGTGAGCCAAAAATCGGACAAGTTGCGGACTGCTTCCACGGAAGCAAGCGTCAATTTAATCAATCTCGAGTTCAAAATCGCACCGCGTATATTTATATGTGGTGCATTGTGTAGCACAAGACATGAGTGTGCTACGGCACACGTTTCCACCGAAGAACCATCGCGCAAGGCGGGAACCCTCGCACGACAATGACAAGGAAACTCTTAGATAACGCCAGGTTGGCGGCTTGATCTAAACCTTGCTACCACTGCTGTAGTCTGGTGAAGCACTGCCACCGTCGTCGGAAAAGCGCATGGTAGCGTACTTCGAGAAGGTTAACGTTTATTAAGGTGTACCGGTAGACTTTGAAAGATTCAAGCAACAGATTCGGACGAACTCGTCCTACTTACAGTTAGTTGTACCTGACCTGTATCCAGGGCCGTTTTTTCGTTTCTGTTAAAATATGTTCAAGAGAGAAATGTATGTCACGCCTCGAGTGGTTGTGGGACCGACTCCCCGTAGAATATCAATCAAGCCAAGAGCACGGACAGAAATTGATACCCAGGGTTTTGGGCTTTCTTTGTCATCCCCTCTCCACTTTGGACTTATCCAATGGACCTCAAGTTCTTTCACCACCACGTCCTCCTCACACAGACAGATCGACCTTGTATTTTTCCACCAATCAATCAACAACGTGAACGCGCGCCCCTGCAGAGAGGTGTAGCAGAAACGCTAGAACGATCTCCTCTCCGCCGTGAGTCGTGATTGCGTGTCTACATGTAGACTATTACGACAGCATACGGCGATTAGCTCAACCGGGGCAACACGTACGTATGTGTGCACTTAATTCTTCAACTCTTCCCCTGTATCAAGTTTTTAAACGTGGTTGCCACGGCTGTTGTTGTACTCGACACGGGGACTCAGCACAACAGCTCGTTGTTGTTGTTGTTGTTGTCTTCACATTAAAAACCATCCCGGTCTCTCTATCCAGTACCTCCTTCTGTCTCAATCTCTCCGTACTAATCCATCACTTGACTCGGCCAATTTCCGTGGTCACAGGCTAACGTACCTAGAAAAGGTATACCAAAATAAAATGGACCCCAAGGGTCAGCAGAGCGATAAAATACAAGAAAACAAAATATAATCAGAAACAAATAAAATAAAATAAAAAAAATAATTAGACTAGTGGAACGGCCGCACCACCAGCCTGGGGGGGTAGCCTCCCACTACATGGAGGCAGGTCGACGGCCAAAGGAAGGGGCGGGGGTACGTGCCAGTAAAAAACAAAACAAAAGACAAAATAAAACAGAATAAAGCAAAGACGAGGACACAAACAAACTCGCACAGAGACAGGGATATCCCTAGAGACAGTCTGAACGCGACAGCAAACGGGGGAGAGGGCTCGTTGGTGTTGTGCAATCCGCTCTGTTTTGTACGAGCCATTGAAAACGTGTAGCATCGTTGATTGATTTTCGCCTCACTTGATGTAGCCGTAGGAACGGACGTAGATTCTTCGATGCTCAATTTCAGCAGAGGATCCATGAAATCTGATGTAGTCTACGTACTACTTCTCCTGTCTACGCAGACGGGTCACGCCATTTTCACGTATGTCTGATCTGCTCAACCTGTTGAATTGCGCGACAGAGAGTGGGGGATGCGGCACGTCCTGCCCAGGTGTTGCCGAGTCGGGAAGCACGCGCCAGGGGCGGGCAGAAGACAGGGCAACTTCAACCAACCCTGCTCCTGTGTGTGCGCGCGCCGCTGTTGTACAAAACCCGAGTACAGTAGAAGTATTAGTCTAGACTGCGGCGCGGGTCCACAACGAACAAAAGTTCCGTTGATACGGAAAAAAATGCCCCCAAAAATATGTTGGCGCAAAACAGGAATAATGAAGATAGACTGAGATTCACAGCTCTCGGCCACGACACAAGAACGTCCCAAAAAAGGAAACAGATCTTGCGATACCCCCTACACATAAGAAGCTGGGGAAGCGTGTCCAATAACAAATGTCCCACTTCTTCCTTCTCCATGTTGCTCCCACCCCCTAGCTTTAGGGCAATTGTTGGTCTAGGGCAGGACAGCAGCAGTGATTATTTTGCAGTGCCCCCAAGCGCCCCAGCGCCGGCTGCACTACTCAATTATATTATAACGCCACACGTCACGGATCGCATCATGCTGTCTGCTCAACGGGATTGATAGCACTCTCCGCTGCCTTTCTTGAGGGCTTGAACAAGTTGGTTTCGGAGATCAATTGAGCTGTGTCTAAAGTCTAGAGTCTAGACTATAATACCACAACTTTACTGTATGCGACCGTCCAAAAAGATGCGAAACTCGAAATGGATTATGTTTGTGGTACTTGGATATGAGTCCGATCCGTGCATCCTCTGTGGGGGATACGCGTATGGGAGTATGGGTGTGATGGGTATGTATGCGGTTGGGGTCCAAGTACGGTCCCTCCGGGTGAGCACACGGCGGTGTGCTCCCGGCACTTGCCTGAGGGGCTTGCGTGTTGGTTACCAGCTTGCCTGAGGGGCTTGCGTGACGGATATACATACATAATTTTCATCTGCTGTTCCTGGGATAACATAGCACCCAGTCTCAACACCACAGACCGCTCAGGGCGGACAGACCGCTCAGGGCGGCAGTGCACACTAACACGATATCGAGAGTGGAGTCTAGCTAGGCCAGGTGTTGGTTCAGCGATGACGAACGCACGAGAGAAAGAATTAAAGAAGAAATGGAGAAGATGAAGCAGGAAGCCGAAAGTGCAGCCGAAAGTGCAGCAGGGGAAGCGGCAGCCGCGGCAGCCAAGATGGCGGATCTTCAAAGGAGAGTTGAGGAGGCAAAGGAGAGGAGTTCAGCGGAGGACGCTACTAGAGATAGGGTGGGTGATGCCGGGTATGCGGCAGGTAACATGAGGAAAAGCGGCGCTGGCTATGCGCCTGGGTACCATAGGAGGGATGGAGCTGCCGGAAGGGCGGCTACTTTTGGAGCCGGGGGGACGGCTAGTTTTTTCTATGTTGTCCCAGGAACAACAGCAGATGAAAAAGGACCATGTATTAGACTATATATATCCGTCACGCAAGCCCCTCAGGCAAGTGCCGGGAGCACACCGCCGTGTGCTCACCCGGGGGGACCGTACTTGGACCCCAACCGCATACATACCCATCACACCCATACTCCCACACGCGTATCCCCCATAGAGGATGCACGGATCAGACTCATATCCAAGTACCACAAACAGCCCCCCTACTTGATACGATGTACGATCTTGCAACCCTTCACGCGCAATCAGCCAACACAGAAAAACACCCCTTGAGAAAACTTACTCAACAAAACTGGCAACACATTCAACACAATGTCACGGTAGCATGAACGGACGCTAAATACTGAGATTCATTCCATTTCACGATGGTTTGAGGAGGGCTAGGGTATACCCCAGGGTGTACCTGAATCATTGGCGGAGCCCCTCTAGAGCTCTGTCCTAACTCGTGTTTTGGGTGATNAACACATTCAACACAATGTCACGGTAGCATGAACGGACGCTAAATACTGAGATTCATTCCATTTCACGA
>CACKRE030000713.1:0-30155 GCA_902602495.3 Ectocarpus sp. CCAP 1310/34
TTTTCTACTGCTACGCAGACTAGTTGCTGCAATCGTATTCAAAGGTCAAACCGTGTCCGACTCCTGGTGGTCTCGACGCACGATTTTCCTGACAGGGTCGACTGTACGGAAAAGCATTGCCCCCCCGCCCCCCAATGGGGTGGGCGACCACACCGAGATGGATGACGGCTAGGGTTTGGGGGGAAGTTAGGAATAAGTACAAGGAAGACGACACGTTAGAAGTGGCAAGAAGGGACGGTGTGTGGAGACACAATGAAGACGTCAAGACGTTCGCGAAGAGCGAGAGGGCACAGGAAGGTGAAGCATCGGCCCCCGCGCCCCCAGTGGGCGGGGTGTGACAGATAGATGTCGACAAGGTCTGCGAGAACGGCCGACGCGTACTGCGAGGCTATGGTCGATGCTGTCAATCAGATACGTGTTGTACTGGATTTCAGTGGTTCGGGCCCACCTTTCGACCACTGCATTTTGTGAGCAGAATATACAGTATTCATATTAAATGTCGTGCTCAGAGCATTCCTTGTTCCAAANTGTAGAAGGAAGACGACACGTTAGAAGTGGCAAGAAGGGACGGTGTGTGGAGACACAATGAAGACGTCAAGACGTTCGCGAAGAGCGAGAGGGCACAGGAAGGTGAAGCATCGGCCCCCGCGCCCCCAGTGGGCGGGGTGTGACAGATAGATGTCGACAAGGTCTGCGAGAACGGCCGACGCGTACNAGTACAAGGAAGACGACACGTTAAAAGTGGCAAGAAGGGACGGTGTGTGGAGACACAATGAAGACGTCAAGACGTTCGCGAAGAGCGAGAGGGCACAGGAAGGTGAAGCATCGGCCCCCGCGCCCCCAGTGGGCGGGGTGTGACAGATAGATGTCGACAAGGTCTGCGAGAACGGCCGACGCGTACTGCGAGGCTATGGTCGATGCTGTCAATCAGATACGTGTTGTACTGGATTTCAGTGGTTCGGGCCCACCTTTCGACCACTGCATTTCGTGAGCATTCCTTGTTCCAAACAACAACCAAGACACGCGTCACCAATCCACATCCTATATTCGGTGAGGCCACAGTCGATACATCTACTTATCTGGTGTAAAATATTAATCGATACCAACGATTGATTGTAACCCGACGCAGTACACATACTGCTGNAGATGTCGACAAGGTCTGCGAGAACGGCCGACGCGTACTGCGAGGCTATGGTCGATGCTGTCAATCAGATACGTGTTGTACTGGATTTCAGTGGTTCGGGCCCACCTTTCGACCACTGCATTTTGTGAGCAGAATATACAGTATTCATATTAAATGTCGTGCTCAGAGCATTCCTTGTTCCAAACAACAACCAAGACACGCGTCACCAATCCACATCCTTTATTCGGTGAGGCCACAGTCGATACATCTACTTATCTGGTGTAAAATATTAATCGATACCAACGATTGATTGTAACCCGACGCAGTACACATACTGCTGCTNATCCTATATTCGGTGAGGCCACAGTCGATACATCTACTTATCTGGTGTAAAATATTAATCGATACCAACGATTGATTGTAACCCGACGCAGTACACATACTGCTGCTGGAAGAAGAAAACGGTTACCCGAGAAACGAAAAAGAACGACAGAACAGTACAGAGAGCGAGTACAATATACTTCGAGTACATAACACACCGTAGCTCCCACGGCATTGAACCGAAAGAAGAGGAGTGTTTTGCGTGTATGAACTGCAAACCGCATTGCACACCTATGAACCATATTATCCGAGCAGTGAAGACTGTGGGGTACCCCTGGACATACACACAATCGAACAACGTAAGAGGAGCTCTGGACCATCAAACGCTATGTATGGCTATGGACATGGACATCCGGCAAATCAGGGGGTAAAACAAGTAACCAGCCCGACCTCGAACTCGAGGCGTTGCAACGACGCGCATGTCGTTTCAATTCCTACTCCATGCTGAGCACATACCGCTGTTGGAAAATTATGTATTTAAATGAATAGTCCAAGTAAAAGACTGTATGGTCGGCACAGTAGAGTTTCCAGAATCAGTAGATAGAGTGCCACTTCTCGCGTCGTGCGTAGATATTTTTGCGAAAAAGAAAATGTTGCTGTCGCGTACTGCTGTGTGCTGTGTCAAGCGTGGTGCTGGACTGTTGATATGAATAAACGTGCGTCCAAAGCTGCGCTTAGACCTTACCTGGGTTGCGGTCGGTCTGCAACTACGGCCGCCAGTGCTGAGCGTTGCGACGTGTTTCGGCCTGTATCATGTGGTTGCGCGTGATTGAACGTGTGCATCTGTTGCTGTGCGTGCCACAATGTAGCAAAGCTGTGCTACCCCTGATTGGCGAGCGATAGGTCTACAAGTACGGCCGACGCGTGCTGCGCGTCTATGCTCCATGCTGTCTATCATTTGCGATGCGTGTTGGCCTTTATCATGCGATAGCGCGTGACTGAACGTGCACCTTGTCCGAAGTATGTTCCAAACTGACTCGTGTAGACTGTAGCCAAAAAACACATTCGAGCGATTTGATAGTTTCGGACACCAAACTTTTCCGAATGGCGGAAACAGATTTGATGCAAGTCATCGTTCTGAGGATCGCTTTTGACAGTTTCGCCACAACCCACATCATCAAGGAAAACAATTCGAGCTACGATTTTTTTTCCTAACACTTGAAGTATATACTAGGGGCAACGATTGGCCCCCCGCCCCCAAATGGGGCGATTGCCAAACTCGCGTGGCAAGACACTCATGATGGATTGCAGATGAATACCGGGCAATATCATTACGAGTTTTCGGCTTCGAGAACACTGTCAGAGAGTCCATAATGGAGTGGATCACGTACGAAAAGCAGACGATAGTGGAAGATCCGAAACGTCCACTGCGTAGANAACTCGCGTGGCAAGACACTCATGATGGATTGCGGATGAATACCGGGCAATATCATGACGAGTTTTCGGCTTCGAGAACACTGCCAGCGAGTCCATAATGGAGTGGATCGCGTACGAAAAGCAGACGATAGTGGAAGATCCGAAACGTCCACTGCGTAGANAGGAAAACAATTTCGAGCTACGATTTTTTTTCCTAACACTTGAAGTATATACTAGGGGCAACGATTGGCCCCCCGCCCCCAAATGGGGCGATTGCCAGACTCGCGTGGCAAGACACTCATGATGGATTGCAGATGAATACCGGGCAATATCATTACGAGTTTTCGGCTTCGAGAACACTGTCAGAGAGTCCATAATGGAGTGGATCACGTACGAAAAGCAGACGATAGTGGAAGATCCGAAACGTCCACTGCGTAGACCACAATTGGTTGTTGGCTGCAGGGGTCCGGGCGTGGCGCGAAGTCTCGAGAAGAAAAACAAATGCACGTGTCGTTGGTTGAGGCAGTCGGATACAACGGAACTTGGGGAAGGTATGTGGCAACCCAAGAGTAGTATACTTGTGTTGTTAGCCTGGCGTTCGTTGATATTTAGGTCGGCCCCGACGAAGATGTGAAGGGTGGACAGTTCAGATATTCATGCTTGTGACGATTACGTACATTTCATGGCATGAATGCAGCATCAGGTTTGTATGTGATGATGCCGCAGATGTCGAACGATCTGATGCAAAATATCGCAGACGAAGTCCTGTATTGGAGGCCAGCGTGCAGTGTTTCAGAGCCAACAGCAATGAATGAGTGGTGGATGTCAAGTCTACTTTTGGTCGAAAATGTAGGTCGTAGGACGGCGTAGGATACAACGTGTGGAACGGCAGAAGCAATAGGTGGAATGCATAGGCGGGAGTGGCGGAACGTGTTGTAGTGCCAACCGCGGGGAATTCAAATAATTATCTTTGTAACGATTACCCGAAGTTGTTATACCATACTCCAAGGAGTCATTCCGTCGCACTACTCGAAAATTGGATATGCGAAAGTTTTTTTTCGTTTATTTTTCTTGCGCACGTCACTCACCTTCTTTGTTGTTGTGTGAGACTGAATGCGACGGCCTTGGGCTGCCCCGAACATGTAGNGCTCACCTTCTTTGTTGTGTGAGACTGAATGCGACGGCCTTGGGCTGCCCCGAACATGTAGACTACTCTCAAACTTGAGGATTGGTCATGATCGAATGATTAGGCTGAGGAAATTTAGACAAACATGCGGTCGCTGGAGCAGCGCACGACGTACGTACACAGAGCCGCAACCCACGATAGTTGTAGCCGCTGTACAGCACACACATCTTTTGTGGGGGGGTACCGGGCAGATCATTGCGGACCTTCCTTAGCTAAAGAATGTCTCACATATATCACGGTTCGGACAAGTCGGAGGTTAGGTCGCGCGTTGGCGAGTTCACGAGTATGGTGCTTGGTCAATCCGCGTGTGCACACCAGCACCGCAGCACAGGAGGAACACAGAGTTGGCAGCACAGAGAACTGCTGCTGTTGTCTCCGCAATGTAAACAGCAGTCAACCCGCTCAACACGTCTTGTATGTAGGGTTCTGCATGTGGTCATCACACGATTCCAGGATGTCCTTAACCCAGCCATACAACGCGTACGGAAGGCCGTCAAGCCGTGAAGAAGAACACACATCGTCTGCAACACTGCTGAAGACTGTAGCGGAGAGAACTTGCATTTCCCTCCTACATGTCAACGGCCGCGTGCATACGACACGGACCGCGGTCATCACGCAATACGCCGTGCCCCGCCTGTCCGCTCCAACGCGAAATGTCTACAACAGCTACCTTTTACATTCAACAAGCCGCTTGCTCAGTGGAGCCGCGTAGATTTTTCAAGATTTCGCTTCCATGGAAGCTTGTCTACATACGATATAGGAAAGGTGTTGTACTCGACGCCAATCCATAGATTATTCAGTTCAAACTCGAGAAATTCAGATATCTGTACAAAGTGGTTTGCCGCGTATCACCAGCACTTTCAACGTCGCTCACCATGGCGTTCATACAAGTCAACCCGAGTTGCTGAAAGGGCTTTATTCGGTACGACTGTCGTTGTCAACCTGTCGAAGGAAACAAACGCTGGATCGTATTTGTTTCGAGTTGACGTTGGATCCCTGTGCTCCATGGGCCCATTGGTATTATTCTGGAACTCGCGGGTACGTAAGTAAGTCTGATGGCATGGTTATTTTGACTGATATGAAATGTGTGGATTGTTGCGGGAACGCCAAGGGGCACACATTGTGACTTTCTTTGCCTCAGTATGAGCGGTCCCACCTTCACGAACATTTTATCATGCACGCTTTGGCCCCACTCATATAGTCTACATGGAATACAGTCAACTTTGCCCTGTCCTGCATCATTGATGTCGCAGCATAGTGTTGGGGTTTGTTTGACTTGTAAAGAGGGACCAAAGCGTTTTCTTGCAAACTGACGTCAAGAAGTCCTTATTGATGCCACATTGTGATTGACTCGCGTTATCTGTCCTTTTGGGTCGTTTGGGGTCGGGTTGTACCCTTGGGTTTCAGGAGCTATATCATACGTACAATATATACCATCCTTTGGGCTCGTGTTGTTTTCGTTTAACATCAATCGGTATTTTGTCGACTACACTACGGGATCCTTGCCCTCTCATCTTTCATCTACACCCCCTTCGGTAATACTTGGAGGTTGGGTTCCAATTCTTCATCCTTGCTTACGTAGGTTTCCTTCGAGTTATCTCGTTCTTCTCGAAGTTGAATGTTGCAGAGTGCAGACACGAAGGCACGTGTTTGCTGGCCTTTGCGGTGGTTGGGAGGTTCTGTTGGGCGTAGATATTTCATTGTTCTTCGCGGTTTCGTTTACTTTCCTTCTGCATATTTTTTTCGGATCCTGCAGTCTAGAAAACGATATCGACAACACCACACATCATCAGCTGGAGACAGCAACGGCGCTGGATACGGCCGAGATCGTCAGAATCTTAAGCACGGTGCACGCGAGCCTTCCGGAGGGGAGGAAGACCTCAAAGGGCCAGCGGAGGGCGGAGCACGCTCTCCTCGCGAGCGACGGTAGCGGTGGGGGAGAAGCGCCGGGCCTCGGCAACGGCGGCCGCCGCAAGGGTGGTGGCGGCGGCGGCGGCATCCAGAAAAGAAGAGGGGGTGGCTAAAAAGCTGGTGGCGGCGGCGGACGCGGCGACGACGATGCGGGTAGCATGCGCGGTCGCTGTTTCCGGTGCGGCAAGAAGGGCCACCAGGTGGCCGATTGAACCGAGGGCAAGCCCGTGCGACGTGAGACATGCAAGGGCTACGGGCACGACAAGAGCAAACTCCCGACCGAGGGGGCGGTGCTCGTGGTGGAAATGCCCGAGGGGGAGACGTCTGCAAACGCCACAGCACTGGACGTGGCAGAAGAGGCGCTGGTGGTCAGTGGCATCTCAGGCGAGCGTCACAAAGTCGTTGGTCGAGGGGGTGAAGAGCAGGCTAGGCGGGGTTACGAAGAGTGTGATTGACGTGTGCGCGTCGCCGCCGGAGAAACCCTCTTCCCCATCGTGGGGTACGGCGCATGACGGTAACCCTTAGCTCGCGCGACGGCACAACCGACGCGTTGTTGAAACGGGTTGCACACGTTCCCCGACTAGATTACAACCTAGTATCTCTCACTTCCCCCTTCGACGATGGGTTCGAAACCAAAACCCTCAATACACACGAGTTGGAATTGGAGAGAGGGGAGGGGCTGTCGGTGTACTTCCCCCGATGCGGTAGCCTGTACGTCCAAAACGGTTTCCGCGCACACACCGAACATGCCTATACCGCAATTGCTCCTGGCAACGCGAAAGCGTCCAGCACCCCCGTTGACATCAACGATTTCCTCTGCGCGCACGGCCACTCCCACGAGGTGCTGCTGAGGACCACGGCAAAGCAGCAGGGGACGACGCTGGTGGGCGAGCTCCGGTAGTGCCTGGGATGCTCGACCGCTAAGGGACTTTCCAAGCCCATCCCCAGCAAAACGTCGACCCGAGCAGCTAAGAAGCAGGGTGAGTGAAATCCTGGTACGGTGAGAACCCGGCGTGCTCCGTTCCGGCTTTGTCGGGATGCGAGGTAAAATGTCTAACGACTATGGCATGCACGACTATGAGTACACGGCCCCCATGACCGTAGCCAGCGTTGCCAAGTCTGTGTACAGAGAGGGATGGAATCAGGCCATGAGAAAAGAGTTTGCAGGGCACTTGGGCACGGAGACGTTTTCATTTGTAGACGCGCGCCAGAGGGGCGCAGGCGTGTGAGCTACAGTGGTGTTTTAGTTGGAAGACCAACAAGGAAGGGAAAATCGAATAGTTCAAAGCGCGTCTGGTTGCTAGGGGGTTCTCGCAAATCCCGAACGTCGATCATTTCTATTCGTCTTCCCCTTACCTATCATCCGCATCTATTGAACTGATGCTTGCCGTAGCAAACGGGAAGGGCATGGACCTCAATCGTTGGGATGTGAAGCAGGCGTACACGCACGCCACGCTAGACGAGGAGAATTTTCTGAGGCTCCCCGCTAGGTGAGGGGACAAATCGCATAAGATCGTGAAGGCTGAGCGTGAGATTTACAATCTGAAGCAGAGCGGCAGACAGTGGGGGTACTACGCGGCTGATACGCTAGTCGAGAACGGGTTCGAGCAATGCAAGGCGGACCCGTGTGTTTTCCGCAAGATGGTAGACGAAGTCGTGGTGATGATTATCGTGATTTATGTGGATGACATTTTGGTGGCTGGGTCTGACGAGGATTGCGAGGAGTTGCTTGCTTCTCTCAACAAGAAATTTCCCACCAAAAACCTTGGAGAGTGTCAATGGTTTGATGGGTGTGCCATCGAGAGAGATGTAGAGGCTGGGACTCTTAGAATCTCCCAAACCGCGTATATCGACAGCATGGTTGAACGCTTCGATGTGAAATCAACTTCCCGCATCCCCGCTACCCCTGGTGCCGATCTAGGGCCGAAGCGAGAGGATGAGGAAGGAGGGGAGTGGCCGGTGAGGGAGGCCATCGGCAGCATGATGTGGGTGTCGACTTTCTCGCGTCCAGACGTCTCGTTCGCCGTGCGTGCGGTAGCGCGCCACGCCCATGCCCCGGTGAAGAGTGCCATCCAGAAGATCCTCGGCTACTAAAAAGGGACGAGGGACCTCGGCATCACCTACCAATGGGGATCGGCGTTAGGGCTAGCGGTGAACGTAGACGCTAGCTACGCCGACGCAGAGGATAGGCGTTCGGTGTCAGGGTTGGCGACGACGGTTGGAGGTACCGTAGTCAGCCACATTAGCAAGACACAGAGCATCGTGTCTTTGTCTAGGACGGAGGCCGAGTACATTGCTGCCGGGGAGGGCGCCAAGGAGGCGTTGTTTGCGCGTGCTGTGCTTTCGTTTTTTGCCCCAGAGACCAATGGTAGCAGCATCCAGGTCGTTGAGGACAACCAGGGGGCCATAGCGTTGGTGCAGATCCCCCTCAGCTCAGGTCGCACGGAACACATCGACGTGAGATTTCATTTCATCCGCGGATTTTTAGGTCGGGGGATATTTCGGTCAAGTTCGTTTTTACAACGGAGCAACACGCAAACCTCCTAACCAAGGCCCTCAGCAGAGCTAGTCTGCCGTGCCACCGGCGCAAGTTGATGAATTTGCCGGAGTAGTTGTAGCAATTTCTAGCACTTGGGAGCGGTGTTGTTTTCCATGCGGGGAAAGACGCATAGCTGTTGCGGTCTGTGTACCAATGGCAAGAGTAGGGGGGGTTGGGAGACCATTTTCCGGGGGACCGTAGTTCCTCGCGTTCTTGTCTTCGCCTTGGCCTTTCTAGTAAGTGCGGCTGTTGTGATCCGCCTTGATAGCGACGGTTATTATTGTGGTAGGTTGTTTTTTAGGGATTTTGCCTGGACGCCGGGTTTCCCTTCCATATACTACCATGTTGGCCTTTCCTGATGTATCCAGGGGCGTTCTTGCCATTGATGGTTAGTCACTTGCGTGAAGAACCAGGGAGGGTGTTCGTGGGTCTGCGAACATTGGTGTTGGATACATGTGCTGTATGATTGGGTGTCACGCAGATTGGTAAGATTGGCGTTTGGTAGGGGGTGCCGTGATGATTCACGGGGTGCCTCATTGCCGTTGGGGCCGTTCTTAGAGCACTCCCTCTCGTCCGTGTGAAGGACGGTCGTCTTCCTCTCGTGAAGTTTAATACGACACCCTGTGAGTGTTAACTTTGCTACGATTATGTCAGAAGCCTAAGACTACAATTGTGTCAGGAGCCTGAGACGCAAGAGTTCAACCATTATTGCACTCTAAATGAAAGACCTTTTTTTTCTGGTGCATCAGTCCGCGGTCGCCCTTAGACTTTTGTTTTCGCTGGTCGTTACCCGCTGCAGCGGGCCAGTCTCTGGATCACAGCGCCCCTGTCGCGAGCTCGAAATTCCAAAGGAGAGTAGAGTTACAGCATCGCGAGTGCACGCACCTATTACTTCATTGAGTTAGACGTTGTGGTGAGGTAAACTTTTCAATCGTTTATAATCTGGGTTTGAACGTTTTATCGGCCATCTTCGCCGCCCTGACCGCGCTAATCCGACGATCACATCGCCCCTGTCGCGAGCTCGAGACTTCAAGGGTGAGCCGAGTTACAGCATCGAGAATAAGTCACAACAGCGAGTCTACGAAAGGATTGTCACTTATATGAAGCCCTCAGCGGGCTGGTCAAGATTTTGTCGGAGAACGTCACTCCACTTTATTCAACCATGACCAACCATCAGCTGCCGACCACAGAGTTACGACCAGAAGGCGGGGCATTGCATCACACTTTTTACAACCTCCCTTTGGCTACCGTGTTTCTGGTATCTCCCTTCCATAAATTAACCGTAACGACCCCGCTGAATCACGTTGTAGCGCGTGCTATGTAATGTGAAACTCGCCTTGCGAACCAACGAGCCCATAATCAAGGCTTGTCAGAAACCACATGAAGGCCGTCTTCAACGCCGTGACCGCCGCAGGGATTGGCATCGCGAGATGTTGGCTTCTGCGTAGGAGAGGAGTTTGGCAGCGTTCCGACGACGAGTGAAAGCGAAAGGTATTAGCGGCATCCTTTTCGTTCGACGACAGGATCTGAAACTAATTTTTTACTCCAACTACTAGACCCCGAGTGGGGGGAGTTTTTTCCGCGTGCACCATCACAACAGCATAACCCGTGCTGCGGAAAGTACCTGCAGTAGGCTGGGTCGTGCGCCCCCCGTGAATATGTATTGCTTTTGTTTCGGTACACAAACCCGAAATGTGATTGATGCGATATTGTTGATGCGAATCGTTGTTGTCAGCACTCCGTATGCGTTAATAAATGAAGAAGTAGAAAAAAATGCCCCACCACTCAGAACATAGCAGCAGCAGAATATTTGAACTAGCACGCGAGTTGTCGCCGATCGCGAGCCCCTCCTCACTACGCCCTGTCCTGGTCTGTATACCACACGCGAACACCCTCTGTGATATGCAGATAGTGAAAGCCGCGAGCTGTAGAGGAGGAGATGCGTGGTAGCTGGTCTGAACACGTGCCAAAGTTGGCCACTCGGTGTGGACGAGGTCAAAAAACGAACACAGCAGCAGCAGAACCAAACT
This sequence comes from Ectocarpus sp. CCAP 1310/34, assembly GCA_902602495.3. NCBI lineage: Eukaryota > Phaeophyceae > Ectocarpales > Ectocarpaceae > Ectocarpus > Ectocarpus sp. CCAP 1310/34. The sequence goes on from CACKRE030000713.1 coordinate 10,527, forward strand.
GACACACACGTGTCCCAAATGACAGTTGAAGGACGCCGCAAAGAGAGGACAAACCGGGTGTGAACGAGTGACTTAGGGGTTGGTGCATGGAAACAACGACGCGAGAAGTGTTCACCTATTAGGAGTAGGCTTGGGCACTCGTTTTGTTTTGCAGAACGTCGCCAATTGGCGCAGTTATCGATGAAACGGATTGTGAATAGAGTACATATCGGCACCGGATGCAGCGACGCGGGCACGAAATGAGAAACGCTTGGGTGCGGAATGATGGCCTTGTTACGCTACAGCTTGTGCACTTTTCCGCACCAAAAACGATCCTCAAACGGCTTGTTTATCGGTGCAAAGGTGGTGCACACACACACACACACACGGGCATCAATTTGAGAACAGTAATTAATTCAGGGGTCGGGCTGACAGGCGGTGTTATTTAACGTGCGCAGAACCCAGGCGGGGATTCAAAGAGGACCCATCTAAGACAGTTTTTTTTCGAAAAAAAAACTCCGCTATCGCTCCGATTTTTTTCGCACGCGCGCTTCGCGCGCGGAAAAAACTTCTATGAAAGTTTGTTATTGAAGACTGAACAAGCTGTACTTTATTGTGCACGGAAGAATTCGCAACATCTCCCAGATCTACGTGCGTATTTGGGTTCTCGTTGTGCCGCCCTTGAGGCGCGTTGGTTCGGATGTCTGGTTCAGTTTTCCGGAGTCTCTTAAAGAAAAAGGTCTCACGGAGTCCTCACGCTGCTGCCTCGCTGTCCTGCGGCAAGAGTTTGATGGACGCTTGTCCACTGGACCCAATGGCCACGTTGTGAGAAAGACTGTATGTGTAACATATCAGCGGAATTTCGCTGTGCACTAGCAGCAGAACGATGCTGCAGATGCCGGGAGGCTGTGTAGCCTACTTCAGAGGTTCACACTCTGTGCGGCTCGAGAGACTTGGAAGGGAAATATGAAGTTGCTGACTCCCGAGTCAGATTGATGTTGCTGGTACTGAAGGGGAGTGAGAGGGTGTCGAGCTTAGGGCTGCACCACTCTCCTCGAATACCGGACAAATAAGCCAATCATACGAAATATCTAGAATGCTTCCAGAATGATCCTGGAAGCCCTCCTACGTTCTAGAATAATGTCAACTGCAATATGGGTCTAGAACGCTTCCAGAAACTTACGAAAGGTTCCAGTTGGTTCCAGAAGGCTTCGAGAAGCTACACACGTTCTACGTAGATGTCCCAGTCGACCTTAACCTAGCATGCTTCGGGGATATTTCTAGAACAAGAGAATACATGCCACAGAGAGATAAATTATTTTCTACTGCTACGCAGACTGGTTGTTGTAATCGTATTTCAAGGTCAAACCGTGTCCGACTAGTGGTGGCCTCAACGCACGATTTTTTTCTGAAAGGACATGCCGCCCGCTTTGGAGGGCCACGCGGCAGAGAAGGGCAGCAGCTAGCTACACCCAAATTCGGACGATAGCTACCAATGTCGTAGCGTTTCACAGGTGGGGGACAGGAGAAACGTTACGAGTGAGGGCTCACTTACAAGAAGCCTCTGAATGTCTACTGTGACTCGGAGGAGCCACCTTGCGTTGTAGAAGCAAGTTATTCAATGTAGGATGGAGCGTTTTCTGAATGGTGGTGAGTAACATTGGGAGGCTCAATCGGCCGAAACTGCTACTGTACAGCAGTTTCGTCACGTCTTGTGAGAGTTTTGGGGGGAAGTTAGGAATGAAAAGGAAGGGACGGTGTATGGAGAAGCAATGAAGACGAGAAGACGTGAAGACGTTCGCGAAGAGCAAGAGGGCACGGGAGTGTGAAGCATCGCCCCCCCACGCCCCCGGTGGGCGGGGGGGTCATAAGGTGTGACAGGTCCGCGAGAAAGGCCGATGTGTGCTGCGCGGCTATGGTCGATGTTGTCAATCATTTACTCCATGTTTTGCAGTGCAATAGTTCGGGACCACCTCTCGACCATTTCATTTCGTGCGCAGACTATTAGTCCAGTCTACTCGCAAGAAACTTTTCGTGTTCAAAGCAATTGTTGTCCAATACGACCAAGACGCGCGTCACCAATCTTCATCCTTCATTCGGTGCGGCAAAAGTCGATCCATCTACATGATTCGTGGAAGCTTTCCACGATAGCAACGAAGTACATACTGCTGTTGGGGTGCTTAACACCGTGTGCATGGCCCGCATGGTAAGGAACCGAACGAAGAGTGTTGTTGTGCATGAACAACAACACTACATGTACACCCATCAGCCATATACTCCGAGTACTGAAGGCTGTGGGATATCTTAGATGGACATACATACACCCACAAGAACAACGTAATGAGCTCTGGGCAAACGCTGTGGACATGGATTGCGGAAAATATAGGGAAAAAGGAGAAAGAGGAATAAATGTAGCCCGGCGTTGAACTCGGGGCGTGCTACAATAGGGGGGCGCCCTGTCCCAGACCTACTCCATACCCAGAACCATTCTTTGTACGGCAAAATTAAATATCTTCACAGATACAACTCAAGAACACTGCAAGGAAAAGAGGGTGCACAGCAAGCAGTATCGTAGTTTCCAGATTGGTGTATTCCGCGCACGACAGCGGCAACAACTCCCTCTGCTTTTGTTGTGATGGATAGGGACACGAACTAGACTACTGCAGTAGAGTGCTTGTCTCGCATGCAGATAATAACGCGAAAAGGAAAACATTGCTGTCGCGTGCTCCTGTGCGCTGTATCAAACGTGGTTCCGCTGTCGATTTGCATACACGTGCGTCCAAAGCTGTGCGAAAGCCTTAGTTGGCTTGCGGTAGGTCTGGTCCATACTGCTGTGTACTGTAGCCAAAAGGAAATCGACCTACGAATTTTTTTTCAAAGAGTAAGAAACATGTCACGACACGTCGACCGTCCTGCAAGAATATTTACTAAGTCTGTCTTCAAGCCCTCAACATAGGCGGTGGCGAGTGCCATCAACCTGTGCAGCGGACAGCATGTGGTCGTCCACGGTGTGTGGCAATACTACCGTCTCTCCCCTACAAGAAAACTGCACTCGGTAGGGGGGTGGGAGCACCGACGGAGTAGCAGTGGGATTTTCTTACGCTACACGCTCCGCCAGCTACCGCTTCTTGTTTTTTGCGTCTTGGGGGTATCACACCATCATGGGGCGGTTCTTATGTCGTTGAAGACAAAATTGAGCTGTGTTTCTTGGCGCTTTTTTATTATTTTTCTGTTCAAGTTGAGCCTCAACTTCTCATCATTATTCTTCCTAGCTGCGGGCGCTATCTGTAGTCTAATCACGCAGAAACGTCGTGTTCAAAGCATCTGTTGTCCCAAACAACCGAGACGCGCACCACCAATGCACATTCACTTTTCATTCGGTGAAACAATAGTCGATTCATCTACTTATTTTTTCGTGCAAGCTTTTGGCAAAAGCAACGATTGCAACTTGATGAATCACGTACACCTCGAGCTGCAGACAAGACATCGAGTTCAGCTACCGAACCTCCTCGTTTTCACCAGGCCCCTTCAACTGCGAAGAAGAAACATCGGGAACGGTTCAGCTTGCGGTTCGGAGATCATCAAGGACGAACAAGCTCCGACTGAGGAAGACAAGAAAGCGACATAAGGTCTCACATTCACAAGACAGGGCCTTCCCACAGTGGGAGGGGCTTCTTTAGCGCTGTGCTTTGATCACCAAGGCGTTCGCTGGAAAATTGACTCATACACAGAGCAGATAACGGCTGTATCATCAGCAGGGACGGTCCACACCGAAGTCCTATACACCCATACGCAAGAAAAGGGTAAACAGGAGCGGGGCCGGGAAAGGACGATATACAACCGTAATCCTTTTGAGCAGGAGCAGGGTCGAGAATGTCTGCACCGTGGTCCTAATCTATGCATCCAATCGTAACGAGTGGGTAAACAAGACCGGGGCCGGGAAAGGACGACCTCCGACCGCAATCCTTTCGAGCAGGAGCGGGGTCGGGAAAGGACGATCTACAACCGTAATCCTTTTCAGCAGGCGGGGGGTCAGACGATCTGCACCGTAGTCCTTTACACCCAGTCGTAACGAGTGGGTAAACAAGGCCGGGGCCGGGAAAGGACGACCTCCGACCGCAATCCTTTCGAGCAGGAGCGGGGTCGGGAAAGGACGATCTACAACCGTAATCCTTTTCAGCAGGCGGGGGGTCAGACGATCTGCACCGTAGTCCTTTACACCCAGTCGTAACAAGTAGGTAAACAAGACCGGGGCCGGGATGTCTAGCCCCAATCCGTTCGAGCAGGAGCGGGGCCGGGAAAGGACGATATACAACCGTAATCCTTTTCAGCAGGAGCGGGGTCGAGACGGTCTGCACCGTAGTCCTTTACACCCAGTCGTAACGAGTGGGTAAACAAGACCGGGGCCGGGACCTCTAGCCGCAATCCGTTCGAGCAGGAGCGGGGCCGGGAAAGGACGATATACAACCGTAATCCTTTTCAGCAGGAGCGGGGTCGAGACGGTCTGCACCGTAGTCCTTTACACCCAGTCGTAACGAGTGGGTAAACAAGACCGGGGCCGGGAAAGGACGACCTCTAACCGCATCCTTTCCAGCAGGCGGGGGGTCGAGACGGTCTGCACCGTAGTCCTTTACACCCAGTCGTAACGAGTGGGTAAACAAGACCGGGGCCGGGAAAGGACGACCTCTAACCGCATCCTTTCCAGCAGGCGGGGGGTCGAGACGGTCTGCACCGTAGTCCTTTACACCCAGTCGTAACGAGTGGGTAAACAAGACCGGGGCCGGGAAAGGACGACCTCTAACCGCATCCTTTCCAGCAGGCGGGGGGTCGAGACGGTCTGCACCGTAGTCCTTTACACCCAGTCGTAACGAGTGGGTAAACAAGACCGTGGCCGGGAAAGGACGACCTCTAACCGCAATCTTTTCGAGCAGGAGCGGGGTCGGGAAAGGACGATCTACAACCGTTATCCTTTTGAGCAGGCGCGGGGTCGAGACGGTCTCCACCGTAGTCCTTTACACCCAGTCGTAACAAGTAGGTAAACAAGACCGGGGCCGGGAAAGGACGACCTCTAACCGTAATCCTTTCGAGCAGGAGCGCGGTCGGGAAAGAACAATCTACAACCGTAATCCTTTTCAGCATGCGCGGGGTCGAGACGGTCTGCACCGTAGTCCTTTACACCCAGTCGTAACGAGTGGGTGAACATGAGCGGGGCCGGGAAAAGGACGAACTACAACCCCAATCCTTTTGTGCAGGAGCGGGGTCGGGAACCTCGGTTCACACCATCAGTAAATACCTCCTACGACAGGACGGACTGCTGCGATAGACAGCAGGGAACATCAGCATCACCATCGTCCTTCGCATCGCACGGCAACAGGAGCGCATGGCGATAAGAAACGGCATACCATGACGGATGATTCCCCCGGCGATAACACTCCCAACCTCGCCAAAACCGTTCGAGGGCTGAAAAGGCACGACGGAAGGAACCCAGCTGAATTTGAGGGCTGGATGAAGAGGCGTTGCGTCGTTCTCGGAGTTACGCGCAGGGACGTCCTGCCGCTGCTGAAAGGCCGGAGTAGGCCCGCGGAAACGAATGAGGACTACGTCCATTGCAAGTCGAACGAAGACCTGTTCCCCATACTCTACCTACTGGTTGAAGTAGTGGGTCCCTTCGGTACAGAAGCACGAGGACGAACGCGAGATCATGGGAGGCGGTCAGGTAGCCTTCAAGGAACTGAACTTGAAGTACAAGAAACCATGGAGGAGCTAATCAACGCGCCCATGGAACCCGGGCAGAACCCGGACGTCTACTTCAACCAGAGGCACCTCGTACGATACAAGGCTGAGAAGCTGGGGGAAACAATCTCGTATCGCTACTTCAAGGACATGTGCGTCACCGGCCTCACCGATGAATTCAAGGACGTCAAGATGATCATGTACCGCGACCCAGACTTCAACGTCGACAAGATGCAAACCACCGTGAGTGACGTGTTCCTTGACGAGCAATCTCGAAAAGGGCCGAAGTGGACTGCGGAGAAAAGGGACTCATCCGGAGGAACTGCCCCGAAACGAAAGGCAAGGGAGGAGACCCAGCCTGCCGGAGTCGCCAAATGGTGCTCGGTTTACTTCGCAACCAGGAACTCCGACGAGGAATGCTTCGAGCACGGAGCGACGCAGCCGAAAAAATCTAGCAACACGGGCAAGGCCTTCTCCGCATGCGCTAATTGTGCACACTGCTCCTCATCTAGCAACAAAAGGAACCAGTCACGACGAAAAGGGGGGCAAGCGGTACGGAAGCCGAAATCGACTTCAGCGCATTGAGCGAATCAGAAGAAGGGTTCGTGTACGCAACCGTCCGAAAAGGGAGGAGATCAAGCCCAACGCTGCCGGAGCCACTCTGCTTATCGACACCGGAGCATCCGAGAAAGTGCTCAACGATCGTTTCATCCCAGGTTTGAAGGAAACAGTGTGGGAGTACAAGAATCTCGCCAAACCTATGGCAGTCTCGGTCGGCGGTGACCATGAGGTGGATGGAATAGCTACAGGACTCATCCGATGCATCGTCAAGGACAGCAACGGCGACAGCGACTGCGAGAAACAGGCCGCCCTCCAACGAGGACTTGTCGTCCCCGGCCTCGGACGCAACGTCTTCTCGCCAACCGCACAGATACAAAATGGGGTCAAGCTAGCCATCGAGGGAGACCACCCGCACCTAGCGGTAAGAGGCCACATTTTGCCGCTGAAGCAGGATCCGTGCGACATGGGTATGTGCTCTCTTGACATAGAGTTCCAAGCAGCCTCCAAGCAAAAGACAACACCCACGAAACCAACTCTCACGCACTTTCGGACGATTGGGAGTTTAGCAAGCCGGACACAGTGATGGCTGATGACGATTTGGGGGTCATATACGCAGCAACAGTGAGCGCGAATACTTGGCACCGGCACCTCTGACAGCTCAGCTTCCGGAGCATGGAACTGCTACGCAATTAGGAGAACAATGAAGTTAATTTCTCGGACTTCATGACACCGTGCGACATCTGCGCCATCCGAAGAAGACTACTCGCGAGACGACGGCACCTATGCAAATGGTATACACCGACAGCATGGGAAAAATCACCCTGCTCGCGAAGAGAAGCTTTGGGTACGCTTCCAAGTTCACCGACGCACATTCGTGGATAAATGAAATATACCTGCTCAAGGCCAAGTCCGAGACCTTTCGAGCTTTTCACGCCTACAACATGCAGGTGGCTGCTCCGCTAGGCCGCCGCATGGAGATCATTCGGGGCGACAGAGGAGAGGAATACGTCGGCGACGAGTTCACCACGTACTGCACGGACTAAGGCATCACCATCGAATACGCCGCGACCAACACGCCTCAGCAGAATGGCATGTCCGAGCCAGACGGGTAAACCCTTCCGACGATTACCCCTGGCTCATGAAGGATGGAGCCTTTCCACCTACCCTGTGAGGGAACTGATGATGACGGCAGTATACCTTTCCAACCGGTCACCACATTCGGCGCCGGGAGGAGCTACCCCGTATTTCAAGATGCACGGCAAAAAAGCGGATCTCTCTCGCCTGCGGGTCATTGGGGCCGGATACACAAAAAAACTGAGTGACCGCGCGTTCCAAGGCAAAGTAGGAACGTGACCTTACTGAGACACCAGCGTACTCCATGCCGCCCGACGTGCTCGATGACGACAACTTTTACGAAAGCGACGTTCTGAACGTCACGCCTGTTCTTGGCAAGGTGTCCACCACAGGAGACGAGTTCAATGGATCGAGTGCCCTCGACACGGTCGACCTGGAAACCGAGAATCAGCTCCTCCGGCAACAGATCCGCCGTATGTGCTACAGCAATTTGATTGGAGAGGGTCTTCAACAACAGACAATCAACACGGGACACGACACTTCGCCCAGCCCGCCGAATTCGCCTCGGCTAGCCACGTTCAGCGACGACCCAGATGTCCCACAGGCAGAAAGTATCGCACCAGGCAGCGCGTCGAAGCCGACCCAGGGGATATGGCGGCCACTCAAAGTCACCCGCGCCGCCACCACGAGGAGGCCGAACGCCTCTGACTCGATCGACCCTTCCCTTGAGCCGAGCTCCCTCAAAATCACCATGGACGACAGCGGAATTGGATGCGTGACGGCCACAACGATGCGGCCCGACCCCAGCGCACTGACGTCTGGACAACTGTTGGACTTCGCCAGCAAGGCCTACCACGATCGCGCCAGCGCCGCGCCGGATTTTGCTCATCTGGATGAAGAATCGCTCCCAGTATCGCGGGCCTCCGTGTACGACACAGGCACTCCAATCCCGCAAGCATCCTTGGAGGAGGAGCGCATCAAAATCCCGAACACCTACAAGGAAGCCGTCAACTCCCTGCAAGCGTCACAGCGGAATGCAGCTATCGCAAAGGAGATGGACAGTCTGACGAACCACAAGGTCAAAATGTTGGTCCCCATCACCAGCGTTCCCAAGGAAGAGGAGATCCTCCGTACACGGTTCGTCTTCAAACAGAAAGCCGACGGGAAACTCAAGATCACGCTGGTGGTCCAAGGTCACGTGGACGAGTCTGACATCGACTTCGGGGGGAGCTACGCACCAGATTGCAGCATCCGGAGCGTTCGCACCTTACTTGCCATAGCATGCGAGCACGGATGGCCTGTATGGCAGATGGACGTAGCCGTGGATTTTTACAGTCCACGACCGACAAGGACACCCGCTCCATGACAAGACGCAAAGGACCCCGTGAATGGGGAGATTATGGTCTACGAGCTCAAACACAGTCGTGAATGGCTTTCACAGTCGCCGGTGCTCTGGTTCAACACCATAGGAGATGTGCTAACGGTGATCGGATTCAAGCCCACACAGTCCGACCCCTTCGTATTCGTATACGGAAGCGGCGACACTCTCGTCATCTTGACGCTGTGTATCGACGACATCCTCATCAGCGGAAAGGACCCCGAGCTCGTAGCGGGCCTCAAGAAATAACTCCGCGACCGAATAGAAATGACGGACATGGGGAAAGTCAGCCTCATTCTAGGCATGCAACACGCGCAGATACGAGGAAGGCACGCTGATTGTCTCGCATAACAACTACATCAAGACCATCCTCGAAAGGTTCGGTAAAGAGCACTGCAACCCTGTCAGCACTCCAGGACGTGGACCGGGACTCTCGACTGATCAGCCAGCCGACGAACTACTCGGAGCGGCAGACACCAAACTGTACCAGTCCGTTACAGGCAGCCTGCTCTACCTGGCTCATTGCACCAGGTACGACTTGTGTGACGCAGTCAACCAGCTGACCAGAGCATCCAGCAAGCCTGCTCAGGTCCACATAACTGCCGCCAGGCACGCGCTTCGGTACTTTTTCGGGACGCCGGACATGCTTGTCGTATTCAATCAAGGGCAATTCCGCATCGCAGCATTCGCCGACGCTTCGTTCGCAGCTAAGCCGGACAACAGCAAGTCTACCACAGGGTACCTGTTCGTCCTGGAAGGAGGTCTCATCAGCTTCGGAACCAAGACGCAGTCTCTCACGACCCAATAGACCGTCGAAGGCGAGCTCAAAGCCATTAGCTACGCTGCCAGGGAGGCCGCGTACCTCTCCAACTTACTCATGGAGGTCAAGCTCGACATCTATACTGATCAAGCGTCGCCGCATCACGGTTCACCACGTCCCAACGCAAGCCATGCTGGCCGACATGGCGACTAAACAATTGGATCTGCACAAGCTCAACTCAATCTTCAACAGAACAAAGCTTTCGAATGCTAGGGATAGAAGACAACAGTCCGCTGTGGCGTCAATGGGGAGCCTGCATCTGAAACATGGAGGGAGCGAGCACATGTCCAGCTAATTCGGCGATGAATCTTCTTGATTGAAAAATTTCAGGTTCCGTCTGTTTCGTTTGCTCGCTGTTCAGTTTGTTTTACTTTCTACCGACCAATGAGAGTAGGGACAGACAGCAAGCAGAAATAGTTGTCCGTCGAGTAGACGGCTTGCATAGGAAGATTTTTACCGTTCCCGCAAGGTATGTATGATTGATACGAAGGGTGGGAATTTCACATTTCCCTTGAAAATATGTGTGCGGGCAGTGTACGCAACTATATAAATTAGAGAGGAGATTCGAAGCAGCATGTAGCAAACACACGACCAGTTCGCCAGCGCGCTGACCGGAAGCAGAAGGCTAGTTTGTGACGACATCGGCCGCCACCCCTTTCGTGTTTGTTGGTTGATCAAAAGGTCGTGGAAGCTGCACCGTTTGCCGTGTTAGTTGATCGAGGGGTCGGGTCGGGGATATCCATCCTTGCTTGATATTTGCTGAGATCAGTGCTCGATCGTTAGTTATCTGTGATAGGGCTTGGAGCTGCACCATTTGCCGTGTTACTTGATCGAGGGGTCGCGTCGGGGATAAGCATCACTGCTTGATATTTGCGGACTACAAGCTGCATCATAATTCATTCATTCATTCATTCATAGTCTGTTGCAGCAACACAACAAGCAGGCGTCTCTGCCTGTGTGATGCGTATGCACAAATACACTTTCGAGTGCACAACACGTGTAGCCTAGCATGATGGGTTGGCAGTTGAGGACCCTTGTCCTAGATACACACTAGATACACCGCAGTGGTAGAAGCTTACGTCTATAGATCGAGCAGGGAGACTCTGAATAAGACAGAGAGATTGTCGGAATACCTGCCGTAAAACTTCGAGCCTGTCCGCACGGTCCGAGCAGACCCCGAAAGAACGGTACAGCAAGTAGATATCGGGGGAACCCTGCGTTCGGTTTGTGTGATCTTGAGCAGCGCACGATTACGTGCACAGAGCGGCAACCCACGATAAGTTGTAGCCGCTGTTCAGCACACACATCTTTTGAGGCATGGGTACACGGCAGATCATGGTGGACCTTTGCTCAAAACAACATATTCGCCTGATTGAGAGCAAAGTATCTGATTGAGAGCGAGAGCCAAAAAAATTGAAATTTCGGGTCCAGACGCCTCTTGCCATTTCTTGGCAAGTAGGGGACGGGCTATTCCAAGAAGCGGTGCAAATTGAAGGTCTCATCAGCAGCTTCGCGAGCATATGCGTGTCATCGTCATCGGATGCTGCAGCGAGGAGCTAGACAAGTTGCTAGATTTGCCCAGATTGGCTATTTCTGCTCAAACTGTTTCAGGGCGGTATCGCGTCGGGCGGTGGGCTCTGCTGTAGCTTCTGCTCCCCGCTGTAGCTCCACAACGAGAGACTCCCACAGGATGACCAGGGTAGCGGCTTGAAGCTACGGGCTAGCCCTTCAATTCAAGCTACACAGCAAGCTCCACCTCTCAGTGGTAGTCCGGCTACAGCGTATCGCGCAATCTCGCTCTCAATCAGATGCTACGCTCTCAATCAGGCATAGATGTTGTTTCAAGCACGTCTCACATTAGTTACGGTACGGACGTAAAGTCGCGCGTTGCCGAGTTCACGAGTATGGCGCTTGGTTAATCCGTGGGACATGCATGACAGCCGCGTGTGCACACCACCGTGGGCAATAGGGCTAATGTGAGAAACAACAACAAGCAACAAACCAGCACCGAAGCACAGGAGGAGAACAGAGTTGGCAGCACAGAGAACTGCTGTGTTGACTCCGCGATGTAAACAGCAGCCAACACCCTCAACATTTCTTTCATGTATGGGTTCTGCATGTGGTCATCACACGATTTTATGATGGCGTTACCCCAGCCATACAACACGTTCGGAAGGCCGTCCAGCCGTGAGAAAGTACACACATCGTCTGCATCACTGCTGAAGCTGTAGAGACTGTGTAGCGGAGAGACTTGCCTTCCCCTGCTACATGTCACCAGCAGTGTGCATACGACACCGACCGCGGTCATCACCCAATACGACGTGCCTCGCCTTTCCGCTCGAACGCGAAATATCTACGACAGCTACATTTGGCATTAACTTCCTTCGACGCACGCCACACCCAATATGACGCACGCTTACTCTTAGTCGGGGTTGTGCTGTGCGCCAGCCGCTTGCTCAGCGGAGCCGCGAAGGATTTTTCGAAATTTTTCTTCACACGCAGCCTCAATAATGTGTTGTCTGCATCTTACGAACGATATAGGGACGATGTGGTGCTCGACGCCAAGCCACACAATCTTCAGTTCAACAGCGAGACAGTCAGAGATTTGTACATTGTGGTTGCCGCGTATCACCAGTACTTTTTACGTCACTCACCAGGTTGCCTAAAAGCCCTTTGTTCGGTATGACTGCCGTTCAACCTTACTTGTTTCGATATGTCGTTGGATCCTTTTACTCCATGGGGCCATTTGTATTCTCCAACTCGCGGGTACTCAAGTCTGAGGACCTGGTTATTTCAACAGAGATACAATATGTAGGCTGTTGTAATGCCAAGGCGCATACATTGCGCCGTCCATTGCCTCAGCGTGGTTGGTCCTACCGTCACGAACACTTCGTCATGCACGCTTTGACAGACAACGAATACAGTCAACTTTGCCCTGCCCTGCATCATTAATGTCGACGCTTGTGTGCTTTTCACCTTGAGTGTCGTTCGGGCTTCAATGGGCAGGGCAGCCTTTGGTTGCTTCCACAACCTACATAGTGATGGGGTTTAACTTGAAAAGAGGGATCAAACCGCTTTCATTCAAGCACACGTTGAGACGTCCGCTTTCATGCCACATTGTGATCGACTCGCGTTTTCTGTCGTTTTGGCTGCACCCTTGGGCGTCAGTAGCTACATCGTACGAACAATATTCTCCATCCGTTGAGTTCGTTCCACAACAACAACAGCAGGACATGTCATGTACACTTATCAACATATACTACTCCGAGCAGTGAGGACTGTGGGACATCTATGACGAACATGAATAGTCTACACAAAAACGAACACGTGAGGAGCTCTGGACACAGGGTGTGGATATATCCATGCGGAAAAATAGGGGGGAAAGGAAGAAAAGAGCAACCAGCCTAGCCTTGAACTTGGGGCCTGCCAAACGCTATGCGTGTCGTCCCAACACCTACTCCATACTGACGCAGCCGGCAAAATCTCGTGTCGAAAAGGATGAAATCAAGACTACTGAAGGGCGGGTGTACAGCAAGCAGTAGTTTCAAGATTGGTGTGCTGGGCGCACGATAGCCGCCGCAACTTCCTCTGCTTTTGTTGTGATGGATAGGGACATGCACCAGACTAGAGCAGTAGAGTGCTTTGTCTCGAGTCATGCGGAGAGTCATTACGCCGAAAGGAAAACGTTGCTGTCACGTACTGCTGTGTGCTGTATGAAGCGTGGTGCCGCTGTCGACATGCATATATACACGTGCGTCCAAAGCTGCGCTTCAACCTTAGTTGGCTTGCGGTAGGTCTGCAAGTACGGCCGACCCGTGCAGCGTGTCTGTTCTATGCTGTCAAATCAGTTGCAACGTGTGTCGACCTTTAAGCGCGTGATTCAACGTGTGTGGCTGTTGCTGTGCATCCTGCTGCTGCGTAAAACAGCGTGGTGTGGATGCCTGCGTGATACAAAACAAGCTGCGCTACCCTAAATGGCTTGCGGTAGGTCTAGAAGTACGCCTAACACGTACGTGCTGTGCGTCTTTCTCCGTGCTGTGAATCATATGCGACGCTTGTCGGCCTTGATCATACGGTTGCGCGTACCTGAACGTGAACCTTCGGTGTCTGGTCCAAACTGCTGTGCTCTGTTGTAGCCGAAAAAAAAAATCGAGCTACGATATTTATTCTTCCCATGCTAAAAGTAAGAAATGTGTCACGACATGTCGACCATCCTGCAAGTACATCCCGTCTCAATATAGCATGATTTCGGTGCACTCCCGATCCGAATACCTACTGAGGTTGCGGCGATGGCCGAAGCCAGCCCCCGGCTCAGTGGCAGGGCACCGTTCGAGCGACCTTCGTTGCGCTCCGGATCCGACTACCTGCTGGCTGTGCAGCCGTGGCATGGGCCAGAGGTAAACACAGGAACAGGGCACCGTTCGAGCGGCATTTTACTGTTGTTTGAAGATGGTATCTATCTAATTGTGATTGCACTTCGGACCGACTAAATACCTACTGAGTTGGCGGCTATGTTCGATGGCAGCCCACCCGGCTCAGCAGCAGGTTTCCGTTCGAGCGACGTTCGAGGCCCTCTGGATCCAGCGACCTGCAAATATTTTGTTGGCAGTGGGAAAGACAAGCCGGAAACGCAGTGAAAGGGCACCATTCGACGCACAAATGGTATTTGTTTAACATTTTTACCTATGGTTTCTGGATCCGACTAACCTTCTGAGTTGGCGGCGATGACCGGTGCCAGCCACCGTCTCAGTAACAGGGCACCGTTCGAGCGACGAAGGTATATTTATTCATTGTTATGTGACATGTTTAGAAGTATATGTCTGGTGTGATTGCACTCCGAATCCGACTACTTACTACGGAGTTCGCGGCCATGGCCGAAGCCAGCCCCAGGCTCAGCAGCCATGACATCGTTCGAGCGACACATCTACTGTTTGATATTATTCCTCACTCAGTGTGAGTGCACCCCGGATCCGAATAACCATTGAGTCGGCGGCGATGGCCGGGCCGACCACCGGCTCAGTAACAGGTCACCGTTCGAGCGAAGTCCACTCCGGATCGGACTACCTTCTGAGATGGCAGCGATAGCCGAAACCAGAGATGAACTCAGAACAGGGCGCCGTCCGAGGGACTAATATTTGCACTCCGGATCCGACTACCTCCAAAGTTAACAGCAGTGGCCTAAGCCAGTCCCAACTCAGCAACAGGGCACCGTTGGAGCGATAGTTCGGTGTCTTTTTGACATTGTTAGGCTCGTTATTTTCGCAACGGAACGAACGGTGAAAAGAAAACCCGACTTTTTATCGCTTAATCTATTCGTGATGTCATCGCAATAAGTACTTTTCTTTCCCTGAATACACGCTTTGATCGGCACACAACAAGTTGACTTGGTGTTGCTCACCGTAGAGCAGCGGTAAAAGCGCGATGGGCAGCACCCGGCACAAAGGACAACGCACGTAGAAAGATCCTGTCCACCCGGCCTGCTGTTCTCAATTTCAGCAGCAACAGGCGCAGGGCAGAGTTTCGCAACCTGGGTGTTGCTTGCGATTTCTTCAGTTTGTCAGCTTATTTTTCGCGGTTGCGACTCCCATCTTTGACTACCACCTGCCCAAAGATAGACGAGGTAAAAAATCATAGGGCGGCAGCTGCGCTGAGGGTCAGCATCATGTAGATGGCCAATCCGAAAGAAATAGCGTGCCGGAGGCCCTGTTACTTGTGTGCTGCGTGGTGCCGTGGGTTGATGTTGACGTGTCCGACCAAAAACAGATCAACTCGCCGCATTTTTTCCAACGACTTTTTGGTGAGGTGGCACACGTCTTTCACACACCTTATGGAGCAGCACCCACGCACCCAATTCCCACGAAGCAGCACGGTGCCTGAAGATGGTATCATATCGACAGCCGAACCGATGGAATCAGCGCGTTGGAGGTCTTGGGGCTGCTGCTGTATCCGTTCTACTGTTTCCGTGTTTGCCATGTGCGATTGACAAAAATTCCCCAGCACCAACAGCAGCAGGTGAGGACGAGAGCACCACGCCATGTATAGTTTTGGACCAAGAACGGACTGAACGCCGCTTCTGCCGCTTGTCCATCTCCACAACAGACCTGGACAAGAGTGTGGCAGGTCTTTCTATCGTTCTCAGTGATGTTACAACGCCCGCGGTGCGCTTGTCCGATGCTTCTGTCAAAAAACACGATTCCGTGAAAATAGCAAGCCCCAAACGATCTCGGCTTCTTCTTCTCACGTTTTACAGGCAAAACCCCTCCATTTATATCCAAGAAAATACGCTTCCGTGAAATGTTCGGTGATTTTTTTGTCATTAATAGTACCCCTCAGCTACTGAGTGGGCGGCGATGGCTGGGGCCAGCCCCCCCCTCCCGGCTCAGCAACAGGGCACCGTTTGAGCGACATCCACCACTGAGTTGGCAACGACGGCCGAAGCCAGCCACAATCTCAGAAGCAGGGCACCGTTCGAGGGGCTATTATTTGCACTCCGGATCCGACTACTAGTGAGTTGGCAATGGAACGGTCGAAAACAGCACCGAGTTGAAGCAGGGCACCGTTGGAACGACAATTTATTGATGTTTGACACTTTTTTTGTTCGTTGTGCAGTCCGCATCCGACTACCTACTACTAAGGTGGCGGCGATGGCCTCGGCCATCGCCGCGCTCAGAAATCGGGCACCGATCGACCGACATTAATTATCTTAATTTATTTGTTTTCGCGCCGGATCCGACTAACAGCCGAGGCCAGCCGCCAACTCAGTAGCAGGGCACCTGTCAAGCGTCGACGTGTCATTGCATTCCGATCCGACTACCTATTGAGTTTTCAGCGTCGGCAAGCCCGGCCACCTACTCAATAACAGGGCACCGTTCATGCGACGTTGTGTTTGCACTCCTGATCCGACAAACCGACAACCAGCTCAACAGCAGGGCACCGGTCGAGCGATTGCCGTTTCACTCCGGATTCAACTAACCTTTTGAGATTGTTAACGTTGGTGGCCGAAGCCAGCCGCCAACTCAGTAACAGGGCACCGTTCGAGCAACATTATTTCGCCTGCATGCGATATGGCGTTGCAGGGGAGATATGGGGGTTGGTGTCATGCAGCATCAGCCGTGCCCACGACCCCGTGTACCATACCATGGTAAATATATTCTGGTTTTCATGGCAAACCTGCATTCCCACACGGGAGTTCAATCACGTCTAGTGCGTTGGGTGGAAGAGACGGCTACGCATAGCTCGCGTAAATAGCCGAATACTAGCACCCAGGTACAGGTGGCCTCATGATGGGGATGTATATCTGCAGGCACAGCATTATACCTCGGTTGCTATTCGCCTTCCTCTCGGTTGCAGACGTCGCAGGAGGCAGACAAGAGGTACAAGTGGGAGCACACAGCAAACTGCTGTCGAGCATACTGGGCGAACTGCGTGATCTCAAGTGGCGGCGTCCTATGCAAACCGGTCGCCCCGGTGGTCTGGTGGTTTCCTCGTAGTGTGCTAGTTGCAGAGGTCGTTAGTTCGAATCCCCATGGGGTGAAAAATTTACGAAATGTGCGGATGAAAGCGAAACATAGCTGACAAGCTCTCGTGAGCACCACACTTTGACGTTATCACCGTTGACGAGGGAAAGGGACGGCTGGACCCTTCTCGCGCTAAAAATAAAATTCTTGTGTTTGGTCTTCAGATCTCGCTATCACTGCTACACCTTTCACCGTTGTTTGAATGTCTGCAAATCATTGTTCCTATCGTTGGCGCATTTGCAAGTTTGGATTTGCGTTGGTTTTGTTTTGTAGAGATGTCCGCTCGCGTTTTACCTTGCAGGGACACTAATTTTCACAGCACAATGGCAGGACATTTCCATGGTAGATTGTTGTTGTTTTCTGGGGGGCCAATAGAATGTTGCGGCCGGGGGGCTGTTGTTTGCCAGAAAAATGTCTCAAATGGCGGTAGCAGTATAATTTTTGCACACCCTGTACAAACGCAGTATTTGATGGTTTTTTGGGTATCAACACTTGCCTGAAAAGCAGCGCAACTATTTGGCTCCAGTCAACTATTGTTTCGAAAAGCTGAGCAACTATTTAATTGCCGTCAACTTCTTTTCAGAAATGCTACTTGATTCCAGTCAACTGCTGTCTTGAAAAGCTGCGCAGCTACTTGATTCCAGCCAACTACTGTCTTGAAAAGCTGCGCAGCTATTTGGTTCCAGTCAACTGCTGTCTTGAAAAGCTGCGCAATTATTACTATTGGTTCCACTCATCTGCTCCCGGAGGCAACTCTTTGTTAACTACTTATATTTGTCCTGACAACTCTTTTGAACATTTTGTGCTTGAAAGTGAGGGGGCGGGGGATCGGAGGGAGCCCAGCCTAATGTCATTGGACGGAAGATTAAAATTGGTTCCGGAAACGTGCATCCTCGAATCAATAGTGCTTGCATGTATCTGAGCCACCGTCATCGAGACGTAAATCAGCAAGATAAGTCAACCGAAGTGACAAAAAAAACAATGAGTTTTGCCCCGACTATAAAATAAATTACGTCCATCATTATCGTTTACGCGAGTTAAAGCTACTCAGAACGAAGAAGGACAAATTTGCAATAGACCAACCGACCACCATCCCGGTAATCCTTTCGTGACTAGAGAACATGGTCGTCTCGTGGCCACCAAGAATCGGCAAAGATCAAAGATCCACCCACGACCTCTCGGCAGCCAGCTCGTTCTTGCGGACGGCCTGACCGCCATAAAGCGCAACTGCCACCCTTCCCCATGCTACTGCCCCAAGCTTTTAATCCGACGCCTCCTCATCGGTGAGGTCCACCGGCGCGAAAGCGCCGTCGAGCGGCTCCAGCCCGTCGACGGGGTTCGCCAAACGCCCGGGGAACTTCGTTCGTGCAACAACCTCGGTCAGCTTGGTGATGTCCTCGGGGATGAGGTTCAGGTTCCCGTGCAGGAACATAATCATTTCCACGTACGTGCTGTCCATGGTGCTCCTGGAGGAGGTCGTCATTCGCCCAGCATTGCTGAAATAACACTCGAGCACTGCCGCCGATGCAGGAGCCCCGAAAACCACGCGTGCAACCCTAGCCAGAAGAGGGTAGGCGTGGGCCCACATCTTCCACCACTTGAGCACATCCTCGCACCTCAACCTGGCCGCGAGCCTGCCGCCCTGGACAGCCCTCAGCTTGGTGAGCTCGGCACGAGCAGTCTGCTTGAAAGACTGCGGCTCCTCGTTCTGCCCGTCAACCCCTGGCCCAAACAAGCCGAGGCTGGCATGCATGTTTGTAGTCGCCTCCTCCCTCTTGTTGACGGGGGCCTTGAACAAGCGGTGCACGCTCCCGGGAGAAGAAGTTGACGAGCACGTTTGGCAGCGGGCTCATCGGCAGCAGCAGACCCGGCGGGCGTCGTTGATCCATCCCCCGTGTGGAGTGCCGCTGCCTCCGCCAGCCTCACAGTCAAGAAGATGACCTTGTCGGTGATGGTCGACTTGACAGCACCAGCGAACGCTGACGTTGACGCGAGCTTTTCCACGTACCGCAGGCCAGCCGTGGTCGGGTGCAAGGCCATCTGCATGTCGAACACGTAGTCCGTGTCTTGGCTCTCGGCGCTCTTGTAGCGCTTGTCGAACCGCCGCCAATCAACGGACTCGCACATGTGCTGGCGAGTACCCTTTGCCACGCCAGTCAACAAGCTGTGCTCGAGGGGAGTGCTGGTGGCCGGTCACTCCCTGCCACCAATGCCGCTTGTCCCGGCCTGAGCCAGCTTGCGCGCCGGGGTCAAAATCTCGAGAGGGGAGTCGACGTTGAGCGTAGTGAGCTTGAGCGCCGCCAGGGCAAGCACCGCAAGTTGCACGGTAGGGACAGACGTCTGCTGGCACTTGACGATGACTTGCGCGGCCGGCTTGATGATGGAGAACAACTCGTCGATCTCGTCCGTCAGGGACGTGAGAGGACTGTCCTTGCCTTCCGTCGTGTACACGCCATCTATGGCTGCACGGTTGACGATGACCGCCTCCAAGACGTTTGTCACCCCTGACCACCGCTGGGGTGCGGCGTTGACGAGGGGGGGGGGGGGGGGGGGGGGGGGGGGGGGGG
>CACKRE030000714.1:0-15073 GCA_902602495.3 Ectocarpus sp. CCAP 1310/34
AAATTGCAGTCTGCGCGAAACATGGCAGCTTTTCTCTGTCTCGCGTGTGCAGCTTCAGAACAACAAGTGTTATTTTCTACAGGAAAGGAGTATTCTTCGTGCTCGCCATCATAACGTGACGTCTTCTTGAAACTAGTAGTCATAAACTCTCGCCCACTTGTCGTGTCGTGCTTCGAACCAAAGATACAGAGAAAAAACGGTATCAACATCATAATACATAGGACTCGCCGAAACCATGACGCGTAACCGCTACTGCTGTGTCGCACGCTGCAGGTGCAAGCTACTACCACAGAATCATCGGTTCCTCCCTGCATCATATTGCTGGGCGGTTTTATACAACAGGAACACCCGGAACCCCATGCCCGTTTTACGTATATACAAGTAAAATTCAGCTTTCAGTGTATGAGCCACGGCAGACATTGCAAAGGCAGGGCGGGAACACCCTTTTCTTCCGTGCTTAAATGCATTTCAGTTCGTTCTGTGCGCGCCGAAACCTGGCAAGAGGCATGTAAGAAGGAAACACAGCGAGTGGAAAATCGGACCACGGCTCAGGTTCCATGAGAGAACCCAGGTGGAACCAATTTCGCACACACCACACGGCAACACGGCACAAGACCTAAGGACTAACACGCAAACACCCCTACGACGAAAACACCACAGGGGAAACAAGCTCAAAGTACGAACGAAACATTTCTACGGACGGCGAGAGGCGCATGCTACTGGACCTGCTCGTATTCGTTGAAGACTGTGAAAATGCCGTGCACGGGGCGGGTGCGCTCTCCGTGCGCTGTTGCCCCTCGCCGAATGATGTTCGCAAACTTGAACGAAGCATCTCCAGCGAGTACGGTTCCGTCCCAGCGCTGGTGCACGC
The DNA here is from genome assembly GCA_902602495.3 of Ectocarpus sp. CCAP 1310/34. Taxonomy (NCBI): domain Eukaryota; class Phaeophyceae; order Ectocarpales; family Ectocarpaceae; genus Ectocarpus; species Ectocarpus sp. CCAP 1310/34. The sequence goes on from CACKRE030000714.1 coordinate 872, forward strand.
GGGGCAAATAGTCCTCCCGCGTCCACTTCACGCCTTCCACCTCCAGCACAGGAAGTTCTGAGAAGTACGTGCGCCACACGTCCCGCAGGTAGTGGTCCGAGGGCACCGCACCGCAGTACTTCTCGGTGTCATCAAAAATCCCAAACTTCTCTGGTACTGGGGCCGCTCCGAACAAGCTCACCCGGCTCGATCGCCGGGCGTCAGCCAGTGACACGTACTTCAGTTGATACACCATAAACTTCGTCGTGTGTGCCTGCACAAATTATTGAGCATGCGATAAGTTTGGGGCGGGAGGGGTGCAACATGTTTCAGAACGGCACGTCGTAGACAGTACCGGGAACAGTGTTTCGCGAAACTTCCCTGACCAAATGAAAGAATGGTACGCAAATTTACCTGGCGGATGTACTTGGCAGCGGCGGAGAAGCCCTTCCCATGGACCAGGTCGTCTGCGAGCCGGTCGACAAGACGAATGTCGATACCCGACCGATGAGTGAGAATGAAAAGAAATTCCTTCGACACGTAGTCAGGAAGGCGATCCAGGCATCCTACATCCCACGCGTTGAAACTGGTACGGCGCTGCTCCGACTCCTCCACGGTCCCGTTGTATTCAACACACCGCTCGCACTTGTACCTGTCCGCGAACAAACAAGCGGGACAGCCGACAGTCAAACAGGCGGCGAACTGATCCGCGCGGTTTACAAATTGTATCACACCACATACTCGGCGTACCACCAAAAAACCTCACGCTGACTGGGCTTACCGGAATCCTATGATATACCCCACGTCTTCCTCCATGAACACCCGCCGTGGCCCCTTGGGATTCCATCCATCTGGCGAACCCCTTTTCCCGCACCTTGGACACGGAATTCCCGCCAGCGCTAGCTCCGGGAACAAATACTCGGGTATCCACGCGAACAAGCAGTGGCTTCAGAAGGAACGGAGAAAGTTTCGGCAATCCTGCGCAAAAACGTAGTGGACAGCGGTCATGGAGGCATGAGAAACGAAAATCGAGTTCGCGTAGCTTATGGACGGAAAGTGGTCAATCGCCAGGAGTACAAAACTGCTGTTCAAAGCAGCAAAGGAAACCCGGACGTCGGGTGCATACCTGAGGTGTTCTGCATCGTAGCACACTTCGGGAGAATGAGGGGGTTGCTGTAGGGGAACTTTCCACTGCCTCCCCTAGGTGCCGCCACGCCGATGAATGATGTTGGCGTCGATGTTCTTCTTGACGGTACGGAAATGATCCCGCATTGCAGGAGACAACCGTTGGCTATCCTCAACACCACCCCCGCCCACGGGAGGGGGAGCGGACGTTCCCGCCGCTCCACCTGCCCGTGCCGCTGCCCCTCTCCCAGCCTCTCGTACCCCCATCGGTGCTCGTCGTCCACTACCCCTTCCTCCGCCCCCCCCTGCACTCCCACCTCCTTGTGTTTCCCGTCTAGCTCTGCCACTGCCTTGACCTATGCTTGCTGCTCCGACGGCCGCCGCCGCCACAGCCGCAGCTTGAGCTATCGTCCCCCCTGTAACGGCACCTGCCGTGCCTCCTGCCGCAGCTGTTGGTCGAGTTTCAGCATAGGGACTAGAACTTGCAGTGCCGCCTCGTCCTCGTCTTTGTTCCCCTTGTAACGCCGCCGCCCCAGCCGCTAGTAGCGGTGCCGGTTGTTGAGGAACAGATGCGGTAGGTGGTGGTGGGCTTGCTAACGTTACTCCTGCAGTTGCCGCTTGTGTTGCTGTTGCCGCTGCTGGTGATGTTGCTGTTGGTGCTTGTGGCATTCCTGCTGTTACTGTTGCAGCTGGTTCTACTGTCCCTCCTGCTTCCGGCCCCTCTGTTGCTGCAACTACCTCTGATGCCGCTGCTCCTACGGGACGTTCTCTACGAGCTTTCCCCTTGCCTTTCCCCTTGGAAGACGGCGACTGGGTTGAAGCGGTTGCGGAGTTATTTGATGCCCCACGAACGACATGTACTGCCTGGCTCGTACTGCCTCTTCCGACGTCAGATATCGTCGTCGGTGTACTCCTCTCACCCGCACTTTCCTCGTCGTTGGTAGCACCTTCGCAACTGACTCGCTGACGCTTCCGTGTTGTTGTGTCTGCCCACCCCATGACCGTACGGAAAGCTGCTGCCTGCCGTGATCGCTTCTCCTCGTCGCTCTTTTTCTCTGTGTTTGATTTCGTCCCGGGCTTTTTTGCTCCAGCCGCAGGCGTTGATGCTTTCCTGCGACCCATGGTAAATTCCTCTGTGGTGCTGTGCGTGTGCTATGGGTTGTACGTGTGTGTGCTGCGGTGAGAGAGCTGTGTCCTTTCTCTTTGCGCAGACAAAGCGCAGAGTCCTGCCGCGTGCAGCGTTGCGCGCGCCTGTCCCGCCGGCGCTCCCGCGTCATTACAACTCCTCTGTACTAATCCCAAGTGCCACTTTTAAAACCCGCTTTCAAACTCCCAATCAGCTTCGTTCAAATGCGGTCGTTTGGGCCAATCAGAGGTGCCGCTTTTAAAAAATCCATCCCTACCCATGGTCCCTGTTCCTCAAATCTTCCTGTCACACAGCAAGCAGCCAGATCTACCCTGTTTCTGCCGTACGTCCGGTATCTACAGCAGTAGTGTCGGTAGAAACAATTCGCCCTGTGTTTCGCCGTGTCGAAATAAGGACTTTGCCCCCATGTGTCGTCCACCTCGCCCGTCCATGTATTGGTGATCCTCACGCGTGTTTGTGGTTCTGTGTTTGGCATACCTATTTGCGGCTGCTCTAAATATTACAAGGAAGGGCGATCGACGACGACGATCGACCGAGCGACGTCGGCGCGATCGACGAAGGCGACCCAAGGCCGCCCGATCGAGTGACCGACCGACCGCCCCAACCCAACCCTACCCTACCCAAACTTACCCAAACCTACACAACCCTACCCAACCCTACCCGACCCAACTGCGACGAACGACGAAGCGACGGCGGCGCAATCGACGGTGGCGACCCAACATCAACCCAACCCCAAACCAACCCAACCCAAACCCAACCCACCCAAACTAAACCCAAACCAACCCAACCCAACGCAACCCAAAACCCCGACCGAACCCAGCCCAGCCCGACCCAATCAAACCCGACCTAACCCAAACTGTATCCAACCCAACCGGACACGGTCGGTCGGGTTAAGACGAACCCATCAACACCAGAGGAGCAAGAAAACAACCCCCCAAAATCTGCCTGGTCCCAAGTGCACCGACTGCAACAGCAAGGCGGCACTTGCAACCAACACGCCCGCATCAACACCCTTCCCAAAGAAATCCGCACCGACGCGCAAAAACACTCTGCCACAAACATGCAGGTAGAGGAGTTGCGCACAGGAGCCGAGCGACCACGAAGAGAAGTAAGTCCGTACGAACCAGACCTCCTGATCGACTGACCAACCGACCGACGACCGACCGAGCGACACAACCCAGGCCTACTCTACCCTACCCTTTACCCTACACAACCCAACCCCAACCCAACCCCAACCTGACCTACCGACCGACCGACCGATCGACTGACCGATTGACCCACCCTACCCCACCCTACCCAACCCAACCCAAAATACATCCCAACCCCAACTCGACCGACCGACCGACCGAGACCCAACCCACCCTACCCCCAACTCAACCCAACCTCCCCGCGCGAGCGAGCCCGCGGAAGAGCTCCAGCTAGCCTTCAACCTAGGACACCTCTGACCACCTTCGGGAGGACCTTTACGGTGCTGCAGTTTGTTGCGGTGTGTTCATATATGGTCGTCCCTCAAGCCTTCAGAACGTCACCGTTACATGTTTGTCGGCTCTGTTCATTGCCGAGTGACGACCATGGTGGTGGAGACCTCTTTCACGTTCGCGTGTGGCGCTTCTTCTTAGGGTCCTTTTTATTTGGGTCTTTATGGTTTCAGGCTGTCTTCCGCTTTCGTTTCGAACTTCCTCTACGGATACCATATACGTACGTAGCAGTACAAATAAATAGTTTCGTGTTGTGTAAGGTGGGGTAGGGTGCGGCTTCGTTGTATGTTTGGTAGAGTGTAGGTACGGTTGGCGGAGAACACGTTGACATGTATGTGTGCGCGTTGAGACGTCAACGGGCAGCGGGGGCGTACTCATGAGTGCGCCCATGAGTACCCCGCCCCACCCCGTTGAGGGCAATCTCCCACACCACTGACAGTTTTTCTAAACCGCCCACGGGACACCCATGGGTCACCCATGGGCCGCACATGGGCACATCATGGGCACGTCATGGGCGGCCCATGAGCGGCCCATAAAGTGCCATGGGCGGCTCATGATGTGCCCACCGTGGGCACACTATCCTAGAAGTTCACCACATATAAACCTAGAACTTAGACACCTAACATCAACCGAGACCTTAGCCACCAGGGCCAACCTAGCATGTGTCGTGTGGGCGGGGTCAGGGTTACCGTTAGCGTTAGGGATATCAGCTGCAATATTGCTCGTTCCAACGCAGATGAATCTATTTTTAGGAGTAGTCTACTCTGGGTCGGTCGAAAGGCTTTCATTGGCCGCCCATGGGCTTCCCATGGGTTGCTCATGGGCCGCCCATGGGCTGCCCACGGGCTACCCATGAGCTAGCCCAAAGGAAGCCTGTATGGGCTGCCCATGGGCATGCACATGGGCATGCCCATGGGCAGCAACTACCCATGGGTCACTCATGAGAGAGTCCCATGGGTCGTTTGGGAAAACTGTAGAAAGTATGGGAGACCCGTTGAGGGGGGCGTGCAACCCAACAATAGGGTCGGGGCTTTGGGATAAAAACGTGAAAGGTGCGCAAGGATGTGAGGGCTTCACAGCCGGAAAGGAGGGCCGGCGGATTCGTCCTTGGATGGAGCCAGTAACAAACTGGAATGTAACAGTGTACGGGCCTTCTTTGGCGAAGAATCTACGGAGAAAAGGGTATGGGGGGGAGGACGAACTTACTGCTTGCTGCAGCAGTGCGAGGAAACCTCCAGCGGCAAAGAGGGGAGAGGCGGGGAATTCTTCGCCCAGCACCAACGGGTCCAGCGCGGCGCACAGGAAAGAGGGGTGGGGCAACTCGCCGGGCCTAAGTTGTTGACACTCGGCTGGGCAGGGCCTAGAGGGCAAATGGGAGGGGGGTTGCTCATATTTTCCATGCCTCAGGTTCTCGAGAGAGGACGGAGCAGCATTGTTCCAACAGGACCATTCACCGACGGTCAGTGGTTGATTGGGGGAGGGCGTACCTCATGTAAATGAATACCATGCACGGAAGGGTACACCAGAACCTGGTGGTTATCCTTGCACGTGCTGTGCCATACCAGATATATTTATGCGACGGGTTGACTAGGCATCCCGGCCAACCAAGCGTTTCACATCTGACAGCCACACGACTTTACACCGCGGCGGGGGCTACCCATAGTCGTGCATGCCTTAGTCGTTTGACCATTGACCCGCACGGAAGGGGGGGGGAGGGGGCTGGCGTGGAAGCCAATTTGGGGAGGCGTGGGAGTAGCCGTACCTCGTTATCGCAATCTTCAGTGGTGGCGGGAAATGTGGGCAGGACGTTGGAAACGAAGGACCAAATTGGAAACAACAGTATGTTGGCTGGATAAGAGCATTCAGGACAGCGAGATTTGGATGAGACGTTTGGCACGAGCGATCGTGTGGAAGAATTTCGTGGTGCAGCGAGGAGCATGGCAGACGTTGGAGATACAGCATAGGGGTGTTGCGCGCGGTTGTCGTTGAGTTTTGCGCAGGGAGATAGGAAGGCGGAATACATGCGGCCTCCTTTATTTGTCACGTGAAGCATGTATCGACGTACAGTAGACGACGCACTCCGGCATGATGCGCTTGGCTTGGCGGTGACGAGGGGCCTGAACGGCCGAGTTAGCTTGACGCTACAGGTGGGTGATAACATATCGTCCTCACCCCTGATCACAAGGATACTTTTACCACCCCACTGCGCACACGTTGATGAATCTACCCCGGATTCAAGCCAGTAAAGCTTGGTCATCCAGGTAGGCGAGGAATACCCGCGACCACTACAAAAAAATGGTACGAATGAGCAACGTCGCACATCAAATGGTACCTATGCGCACCCATGTAAATATTACCAAGGGAGCGGATGGTGAATGGATCCCACGAAAACAGCTTATGAAGATGGTCTATTTAGCGTATGCCCACAAGGAAAAACAAAATGTAACAGGCGGAGCTTAGGCCCATTACAATACGCTACACAGCCCCCAGACAGGTGGTATGTGTCAAACCGACTCCCCATCTGCAACAATCACATCAAGCACACGCCTCAAGATATACTAGCTGTCGCTACAACGAGCAACAGCTGATAGATGTAACTGTCGTCAGACGTGTGCATTCACGGGCGGGAACAGAGTGCAAACACCACACACTTGATACTACACCCACTACCTGCTGTGTTGGTGTAAGGGCTGTGGTCTAAAATCAAGTCATGTACTCTAAAACGTAGATTAGACGAACAGACTGCACAAACTCTTTTTTCTGGATGGAGCCTATATTGCGCTGTCTCTTCAGGCAAGATGAGAAATCTCGCTTCGCTCGAATAATCAGATCATTTTGAAATCACATGCCGCAGCCGAGTACTGCCCTCTCCTCTCCCCGCAAAACCTCCACGCTTGTCTTCGAGTGACACAAGCGTGGCTGCATTGAGAGGCTACCTACTGTAATCATGATCGGAGGGCAACTGCCTATCATGTGTTCTGGCGCCACGTGCACGCGCGTATCACCAGAAACCACCTGAATGTAAGGTATACAAAAAAACAATCAGCCCGAGGGGGACCGCATCGAAACCGCAAAGAGTGCCAAGAGAACCACACACTACACCACTTATGACACATGGACGCAGAGCAAACAAAGATGAGTGTGCGTACCTTCCCTCCGACAATAAATTGAAGAGTCTACCTTCGACCGACTGCACGCCTCCCTTCGAAAACAAACGCCACACGAGGGGGAGGGGGAACAACGAGCAACTTCGTCAGCACCACTAGCCGCCGCACGCCCTTTGTACAACAGCCGCTAATGGATTCCTTTTCAACCCGTCCGTGACGCAACTTGGCGTAATGTCTGAAACCGTAGCTAGGAGTCACACCGCGACGAGCCCTTGACGCCGATCGGCCTGACGTCAAGCACACACCGCAACGAGAATGTTCCGTTCGGCCTACGCCCATCTCGCTCGCATCACCGCCATAGATTATCTGTGCCGAATCACTTCCGAAAGAGATAAATCGCATTGCGAATGGAAAAGGCAGTACTGTCTACAGGGCAAACGCTCGCAGCCATCGGGCAGAATTCTCGCGTTCGAGGAAGAGGCGACCCGGTATTTGCCCTTACCCTACAAGCTGCGCTTTCGGAAACGGCCATACTCTTCACCAAGCCCTGTATGCCCTACCGCACGCTGCCGTCTACCTGCTCCTGACGGGCGGAACATTCAACTACCATTCAAAGAAGAGGCCACACGCCACACGCCACTTCACCCGCCTGTGCTTGCGTTACGCGGTCATACTTTTGCCATTGTCGGCAAGCCGAGCTGGCCCAACCGCTTAGTGCCGCTGTCTGCCGGCCGGACTTGCACCTTTTGGGCGGAGCTCCCGCTCGAAGAACAGGAGGCTCGACCTTTCCAAGAGCTGGCCTTGCTCAGCTCGCCAATATTTGGCGAGGCGCCGTAATTCAATCCAGGCCTACTGCAGCTGGAACAACTTCGGGGATTTGATCCAGGGGCGGCGGCGGCGGCTGGAGAACGCCTTTGGGCATCGGGGCCCTCATCGTGCCCGGTCGCCGCTGGTAACCCGAGCACGCCGTACAGGACGATGGTGTCTAGCGCGATGTGAATGTGCCGAAACGTCCACGTCAACACGATGAGCAATGACCTTCGTCGAAGAAACGGGGGCAAAAGAGGTACAAGGTACAGTCAGCGAGGGGGAAGGGGACGTTTCCTTGTGGAACGCTCCATATGGTATTTTGAGTTTCCATTGAAATGCCGTTCAGGCAGGGGGTGGGCGTACTCATGTTTTTGCGTGCCTTAGCTGTTTGACCACTAACGACGCATCCCTCGAGAGGACGGGGGGGGCGCACGCGGAGCACGTCGACATGATACGCATGGTGCGTTTGCGTGGTGTGGTATCGCACCGAGAGAAGACCGACGACGCTCCGGTATTAGCCTTAGCCTCGACGACATCCGACACCTACGGGGGAGGGGTGGGGGGTATGCTACATGGCCTTGTAGTGTACTGCTCTCATACGGAGAAACATGATTATTTGCCTAATGGGCTGACATTGCATGGCGCACGGCGTGCTAGGTCGAGCAGGCACAACGGACGATAGATAGCACCAAATCCTGACTGACGCCACGACACTATTAATGTGATCTTTTCCACTTTTGGCGGAACGCGTGGAGCCCTGGTTTGGTGATCTCACGGCGAACCAGGACGCGGCCAATTGGTCCCATGTAGAGTGTGTCTCCTTACCAAAAACAGTAAGATGAGATGAGGTGACCCCCCTACCGTGCTTGTGGCATCACCCTCCTGTCATATGAGGAGCGATGCGTACACCTATGCATCCGGCTTGGAAAGTACCAGCTGCCACGCAAACAGCGAGCGCGCAGTGAGAAGACGCGCCCCCATGGGCGAGTACCCCGTGCGGCACCATCTACAAAAACGGAATACTACACGCGTGCATACGAAAAGATACGAGAGAGGAACATGGAGCATGCCCTCTCCCACTACACTGTAGACAAAAAAGATCTCAATCCCGAAGCTGTGGACGGACATGCCTGAAGCTGCCACAAAACGGACGTTGTCTGAAACCTTCGGTACTACGAAAGGCCCTGGGCATCATTGCCTTGTTGCCCGGTACGGTACGATACCGCACATTCACAGGGACCAACGCAGCATGAGGTCTAGACTGGTCTCTGGATCGTTTGCTGTAACCTTTCGTCTGCCGCAGTTCATGTAAAATAACGGGCCCGGAAATAAGAAACGTCACAATCGGGTCCGGGCTCAGTTTCTCATTTCATCGCCGATGTCGAGCAAAAGTTGTTATTTTAGAGGCTAGGTTAGGATCCACCGGCAAAGCTGTGTTTCTTATCCCTTTTTTCGTGATAACTTGAGATTCTGTTACTTCACGAAATGCGGGCCCGTACTGCTACGGGAAACACTCACTTCTCACGTCCACCGACGACGTAGATCGTGCCGCAGACGCCAAGAGCCAGATTGACAGTTGTGCCGATGAGAGTCAGGCCGAAGTAGTAGCGGATACGGGCATGCACCTTCCAGCACTCCTTGACCTCGTTCATTCGGAACAGCAGCAGCCAGGCCACGATGACGAACATGCAGATCCCGACGAGAAACTCAAGGAAGAAGCGGGAGACGGTCAGCCAGTCGCCGGCCTGCTGCATCGATCATCCATTGCCAGGCACGAGCATTGAAACGACAAGGAACAACGGACATCGAAAACCACACACAGACACAGACGTGAGACGGGGCTAAGTAAAAAGGACCGGCCCTACACGGCTTTAATAACAGCAAGGGGTGGGTGGAAACCGCATTGGCGCAACGGACAAAAACCTGGACCTTGGATCTCCAGCGCTTCAGCTACCAAGTGATACACGCAGCCTTGCTGGCGATGGCGAAACAGGCAGTGACCACTATGTATAGTCGGCACATCGAGTGTTCGCGAACCTGGTCTTCGTTTCTGACGGCGAACCCAGTGCCGCTAACGACGGTTGTCTGCCAGAAGGGTGCGGCGGCGACAGCGGCTGCGATGGACACAGCGAGGCACAGGAAGACAAACGAGGGCGAGCTGAAGCTCTTGACCCGAGCCAGGGTTCGATGAGACTGCAATAGGGAGACGCGAAAGCGTGCCACGGACAAGAGGGGGGGTGAGGAGGGGGTAATCATGCAAACGCATGCCGTAGTCGTTCAGCCGTTTACTTCGCATCCCTACAAATGCCGGGACGGAGCGACATGCTGGGTTCTCGACGGCCCAGGCTACGTTCGACAAGGATAAACCGAGGGTGTTTGGGACCACGTGGCTCGGAGACCGCTCTGATTGCAACTCGTTTGTGACTCTTCCTGTTTTTTCCGTTCGTCCTATCGCTCCTGTGGGGACATGTGGACCATTGAGGTACCAAACAAGCGACAGCTTTCCCCACATCATTATTATCCTACATCATTATTCTCCTCTGCCCAGGGGTCAAGCATGGGAGACGGGGGAGACGGCGGCCCAAGAGGGGAACAACAAAACTGATGTTTAAATAGTTGCCACTGCAGGTGTTGAGCATTCCAGTAGCACAAAAATGACAAGCAGTTGCACAGCTGATTATCTATCCTTCACTGACCATGATGACGAGGGCGAGGTTGGTGCAGATGGCGAGGTTGGTGATCGCCAACACGTTCGACGCAACTAGCTCGAGGAACTTCAAAGCCTTGATGAACCCCGTGACGTTGCTTCCGGCCCAACAAACCAATACCATGGTTGCCTCCGTCTGAATAAAGAGCTGGTGTAGGAGACCACTGGTTTGTAGGGAAGCAAGGAATGAAACCACGTGGGGTTTCCAAATTGGCCAAGCGCGAGGGGGGAGGACGCGGGGGGGGGGGGGGGGGCGTACTCTTATGTTTTGCATGCCTTAGACCATTGACCACGCGTCCCCGAGAGAACGGAGCATTTTCCACAGGACTTATCACGGATGGCCAATCCTTCCTACTTTGCCAAAGGTGGCTCGGGGAGCGGATGAAAACTAAATGAGCGGGTCATGAATTGTAGCATAATAGAAAACATGAACGCAGGACGGTCAAAGTGTACAGCGTACCCTCAAATTTGAACATATGGCTATGTACTGTAGACAAAACCAATCCGCGAGAGACTTTCAAGTTGGAAATCAGAACATGAATGGGCCCTCCGTCACCAAAAGGCAATATGCCAACGTGAGTCAAAACAAGAAAACGCGCCATGTTCTGCCGTTCGGCCAGCGCCAATTTTTCCCAGTCTGTCCGGCGACGTCGAGCAATCGGTCCGGAAAACAAGATTGGGCTGTTGAAGTGCAAAGCATATCGAGCACTTTTGCAAGGCACGATACGGCTCTGGGCACCGTTTCCCTGACAATTGGTTGACAAGGGTCTCTGGAAAACGCACGAGACATGTTGCCGTTCGGCAGTCAACGTGAACAGAGCATGCATTCTCTCAAGACCGTCGAAGTAGGTGGGGGAGGGTGGGCTCAAAGCGCGAAAAACAGTAGGGGGTTCTCTGTTTACCCTAGGGTCCAAATGTGAAATGGTTATCGCGCACTTGTTGGAAAGGAGGTTGGCAGCCTGTCGCATTAGTGATATTGGGAGATATTTTCTAGCAGAGCTACGCATTAGTGGAGATTTTCTTGCAGGGCTACGCATTAGTGATATTTGGAGGATTTTCTTGTAGGGCTATGCATACTTCATTGGAATAGCGGACGAAGATGAGGCTACAGTACCGCGAATGTCCTCTCTACTATTACCACCCCATGATTACGATGGTCTCTTTGAGATATGATTCCCCTATCCTAAATCAATTCCCCTCTCTCGACGATGACGTTTGTTATTTCTCGTACATCGAATGTAGCGTGGTTTTGCACCCTCGTCCACACGCTATGGCGATGGTGGTCTTCCGCTTCGTTTTTTGGTGTGAGAGGATGGTTGAGGACCTGTGGAAAAAATGAGTCACGTGTCGCGGATTGCTTTACGTTGATGTTCGTGAACAGGAACGGATAAGGATGCCCTCTACTCGCTTCGATGGGGAAGGATGGGGTTCGGGAACGGAGCTGCTTTTTATCTACGACCGGCGAGGAACTCGGCACAGTCTGAATTACGGTACAGTTCATGGCCCTCTATAGTACAGAGGTGTGTCAAGAAATTTTGCCTGAACTAGTGGGCACGACATATAATCAGAATAGTGCGTCAATAGTACAGGTTCGGCACTATTGAGGCTTTGAGTATACCTCAATACCGCAGGTCCGGCACTTCATGATGTGGCGCTCATGCTTTGCGAGGCTAGCAGAGTACGACATGGATCGAATTACAGTAGTGCTGGGCCCTGTTCTAGCGTGGGCGTGGGCAGACTGTCCCGCGACGCGTGTGGTTCCCCCCTGTCGCACAGAGAGAGAGAGAGATGCCTTAGAAAAATTTCTTGCAAGTTGCACCGTTATTTTCTTCCTGCTTCAGCACTCGAACTGCACTGCACCCTGTACTGTCGCAAAAACCAACCCTTCAACATTAATACATTGTGGACGAAGCAAAATCTCAGTCCTCGCCGCCCTCGTTCGATGCTGCAAAATAAAAAAAGACAAAGACAAAACAAAAATTAGAAACACGCCAGGAAGCGCACTGCAAGTAAACAACACAATCACTACTGCTAACAGTGGGGGCCCGCAGGTAAGAAACGTCAAATTCGGATCGAGCCTCCATCCCTGTTTTGGGTCAAAGGACCAGCCGAAGTAGTCCGTTTCTTTAAAAGCATTTCTTATTCTTTTGGAACGTTGCATCCTCCCAACCCTCTTATCATTTCTCACTCGTATATTTCCTTGCGTGGCAAAGAATACTTGAATGGTCATCATGACGCTTATTATCCATAGAGAGATGGAGCTCGCGGTGTGTGGTGTGGCGAAATAACCGCTCTGGTTCCCCCCTACCAATAAAATGCGCTGTTCAGCTAGCTAGGTAGTAAAGTGGGAACACGGAAGGAGAAACAGTGGGATGTTTCTTATTGGGCACACTGCCCAGCTACCCCTTGTTTCTCATGTCTTGAGGGTGTCGCACCATCATGTTTTTTATTGGGACGTTTCTTATGTTGTGGCCGAGATTGAGCTTGTGTTTCTTAGGCTGATTATAATACACCTGACTTCCTTTCCCAAAATACCTCACTTTTTAGGATGGGCAAAAATCCGGCTGGCAAAAGTCCGGCCGTTATTACAGTGAGCCAATTTCTGAGGCGGATTCTTGGGGGGTGGGCGGCGGATTCTTGGTAGGTGAGTGTAGATCAACCCAGACGACATTATCATCGAGTGCGACCTGAGTTCTTGGAGTTTCGCTCCCATCAAGGGCTCCCAGCAACCCTACGCTTAAGGATTCTGCACGCTGGCTGTTGATGGTCGCTCGGCACGCGTGCGTAAAAAAAAACGTATATAGCGCACCAAGCATGTGTGTGTGTGTGTTTTCGTCCTATTTATTATGGCGACAGTCCCCCCATTTTTCGTGGTGAGACGTGTACTACACTTTTCAGTGTATTTTTTCGTACAACTACAACCATCCAGGGTCACACAGGAGGGGGTAAACACCAGGGCTATTTTCTTCTTTTCATTTCTTTTCATGCCCCACTTTCCTCCTGCGGTGCGTGCTGAATTTCGTTTTTATCGTGAGAAGGATCCAGCCGTCCCTTTCCCTCGTCAACGGTGCTAACGTCAAAGTTTGGTACCTACGAGAGCTTTTTTCAGCTATATTTCGCTTTCACCCGCAAATTTCGTAAATTTTTCACCCCATGGGGATTCGAACTCACGACCTCCTCTGCGATTAGCGGATTACGAGGATACCACTAGACCACCGGGGCGACCGGCAGATGGGAGATGGGTGAATTTCTGGTCTCGCGGGGAAAAGGGGAACGAAAAGGCAAACGGACCGGAGTAAACAACGTCGGAAAAGGCACATATTATATATATATTATATCACGATTCGTCTAATGAGTCCTACATCTTGATTAATGAATGCATTCGCTGCATACGGGGTTAGAATTTTTTTTTTTTCGTATATTTTTTGACCTCTCTCGCCCAATACTCCATTTCACGACTTGAAACCACGCAAGTGCGTTCATCACGTGCAGTTTATGAGACCTACGAATGGAATGACGCCTTGCTCATTATGACACCGACATTGACACCTTCGCAAAAGTAGACCTCAGCCGCTGTGTGCTTCCCAACATCCACGTACACGTTCTGCATGCATCGACGCGCATGGACGTGACATTACACAACACAAACATCGCCACCCTTTATGCATTCATCAAACGTCGTCACAACATGACAAGTAGTTACGATTGGCCATGCTCACTGCAGATTTACAGCATTCAGATGCCCCATGCTCGCTGCCGCATACGGGCAAATATACCGATTTTCTGCAGACAACCTCGCTCGCCAATCAAATTTTCGCCGCATATTATGTTTACCCGCATCTACAGTAC
>CACKRE030000714.1:32471-51716 GCA_902602495.3 Ectocarpus sp. CCAP 1310/34
CCAGGTGTACCCTGGAAAAAAATACCTGCAGTAGGCTTGTGCGTCTAATATCATTGGCGGAAAGTGGCATGCCGTTCAGGCGAACTGAGGAGACCGTCATTGACCTCTTCAACAAACTCCGTCGGCCGCCCAATAGGGAATACAAACGCTACCTACAGACAGCCGCCTAGACCGTCGCCTCCTTGCCCAGACAAAGTTTCCGCCCGCGCCCCAAGACGAGGTGCAGGCGAAACGAAACCTCGCTAGAGGCACAAATACTCCATAAAGTCATGAAGACTTGACAACAACTACCAGTAGTCAGGCCATGAAGTTGGGTACGACTGCTGGGCCTACTTGGGCGGCGGTTACTCTCGCCAGTTGGTGCTCTTGCTTCGCCGCCTCAACTGCATTCCGCCAGTGGGTGACCGTTTCGCCTAGGGGTTGACCAATGGGCTGACCCTCTAGCAGTTGGTTCTGGATGGAGGCGACGACGTCGTTGCTCCCATACCCCATTCCTCCTGTTGCGCGCTACCCGTACGTTCGCATGTCGTGAACATTCCCCTGTGGCTGTTGACCGGCGTCCGTGAGGACGACAGTGAAGGCCGCGACGGCGGCATCCCACCAGGCGGGCTTTTGGAAGAGTACGTATCGATCTTGCCCGAAAGCATCAAGGAGGAAGGGACCGTACAACCAGGAGTATGATGAGGCGTTCTGCATCCCCCGAACCGCGTATTCCTCCCACGGCAGCACCGGTGGAGGGACAGAAAGGTTCGGTCTCGGCCTACCGCCGCCCCGTCCTCCACCGTCTCCTCTACCAGATGGACGTCCACCACACTCCCCTCATCCTCCACCCTGCCTCCCCCCATCTCCTCGCCCCCCTCCTCCACGACCCGCCCCTCCTCGTGCTGTCGGTGGGCGGGCGGTTTTGACGATGGCCGTCAAGCCATGCTAACGACGTGTTTGGTCCTCGACTCTCCGGACGTGGTCGATGGCGTTGCGGCGTGCTTGAAAGGCACGGCTGTCGCCAATTTTGAGGAAGCGCTCAAGGGAGAAGGGCTCGAGGAGCATGTTCTGCAGCGTACGGCACCGGCTAAAGGCAGTGAACGATTGTCCGTCGCTCCTCTCGCTAGTTCCGATGTCCAAGGAGCACCGCAGCAAGGTGTTTCCCTGACTCTTGTGGATGGTGGAGTATCTGC
Organism: Ectocarpus sp. CCAP 1310/34; assembly: GCA_902602495.3. Classification (NCBI taxonomy): domain Eukaryota; class Phaeophyceae; order Ectocarpales; family Ectocarpaceae; genus Ectocarpus; species Ectocarpus sp. CCAP 1310/34. Next base: position 33,647 of record CACKRE030000714.1, read on the forward strand.
GTGGTCTGGTGAAAAATCGTGTCGTCCTTCTGCGTTGTGGAGCGTGAAGGACGCATCGTGCAGCAACGCCAGTGCAGCAATGCCAACACAACGCAGCGAGTCAACACATCGCAGCGACACACATACGTGGGAATAACACACATTGGATTGCGTTTGTTCGCAGTCGTCCACGTACCGATTGTCATCAGCCATGATGGAGTAGAATGCTGTGGTTCCCAAAGCGAGACAGCACGCGACCACAGCAGCAGCAAGCCTGCTACATGCAGTCTGCATGATGATGGTCGAACGACGGCTTAACCCCATGGGCACACACCATAACCAAACAACATGTACTCCCGCCGTAGTGTAGACCAGACATGCACGGGGGGCGGACAGGACGTACCACGCGGCCCGTGGCCTTCTAACTTCGCACGAGTAAGGTTGCCGGGGCGAAGGAATGTCCGCGGCGCGCCCTACCCAACATTGGGCCATGGACGTGTCAGGCATGTCACTCACTGCATGTCCTTTCTTGTCAAAGCTTGTGTTCCGAACTGGTGTGTCAGTCACTGCATGTTATTGCTTGTCACAGCTTGTGTTCACACTGGTATGTCAAACTGGTGTGTGTGTTAAAGGTTGAATTGTTCCGGCTCTATTATTTCGTGTTTACAGTGTGTGCTCGGCGACTAAGTCGGGAGTCGGAGAGTCGTCTAAGGGCTGGTTGCTGCTCAGCACAGTCGCCCCTGTGGCATTTTGTGCGGCAAAGGGTTGTAACATGGCATTGAGTAAAAAATTTGTGTGTAGCATGGCGTTGCGGACACACGGTCCTTGGCAAAAAAAGAACGCTCGCCTATCGAACTTTCTTGGAACCGTTCGAAGTACCGAAAGAACGTCTGACCCAAGAACTGCTTGTCCAAGAAGTGGTTGTCCTCCTCTCTAAGGGCCGTTTTAAACACTCCTTACAATAGTTTGGAAGCAAAAAGAATCATTTCAAACGCTGTGACTCGCAGTGATGTGGAGTTGTTCACAAAAGAAAGAGCCGCGCGTGACACGTGCAGCAACACGCAAGCGATATACCACACACAGCCCACATATCGACACCATGGACAACAGCGTGGAGACCACGACAACCCTGCGTGGTCGTCACACCAAAGTCCCGGCGAAATACCAGCACAACGGGTCTCTCGGGGCTGCTGTCGGCGGTGGCGGCTTGTTGTCCAGCACTCCGAACCCTCTGCATGGCTTCAAGGGGACCGCTCGTTCGAACACGGGAGGCGCTTCTGACACCAACACGCAGAGCGAGGGCGTAGCTGGGGGGCCCGGTCACGTGGCGCCCACTGCTTCTGCGCAGCAGAGAACGGGTACAAGAAGCGCGGCCGACCATCTTTCTCATGAAGTGGATGCCATCCTCCAGGACGCACGTTTCAACTCTACGTCCGACGGAGGGTCCATCCGTGTCGGCTCATCAAGCAGCGACTCAGGGAACAGCGACAGTGAGTCAGAGGACGATGACCGTGGCCGACAACACGGCAGGGGAGCAGGCGGAGCTGACGGAGGAAGCTCGAGCGGAGCTGGCGGGGGCAGGTTGAGCCGAGCTGGCAGCAGCGCGGCGGTCGAGTCGGTGACAAGGACCATGCGTCAGCTTCAAAGCTCGCTGAATCGCAACCGCAACAAGAGCTACAACAAGTGGTCGGCTTACCTGCTCAGGGAAGCCTGCGCACCGCGGAGGCTCAGCGGCTACTCGAGGTCAAAAGGCACAGACAAGATGGCAGCGGGGTTGACGCAGCACGACATCGTCATGAGCAGGACCAGTCCGTATCTCGCTGACTTGGAGGACAAGGCAACAGGTGAAGACCCAATGATCACCAGACAATGCTCGTGGTAGTGTTGCCACGAGCCTGTCCTTTCAAGGCTTGCATGGGACCTGGGTAGCTCCGTCGAAATGTGTTGCTTTCCTACGTTCGTGATTTTGCGGTGTTGCCTTTGGGAGAAAAAGCATGCTGTGTTTCGACAGCGGGGAGCAACCGCACAACAGACTTATTTTTGGACGATACCATCCCAGCAGTTTTTCTTTCTTCGTGGCGTGAGAGAAAAAAAGAGAGGAGGCGATGCCTTGTGGCTCCGATCCAGGCACGGCATGTGTCGTCCCAATTCCTAGGAGTCGCAAGCAGTCGAGGAAGTGAGTTACAGTAGATGTTCTGCGAATAAGGAGTCCTGACACGGAAGCGCAGCGTCAAACCCTACCGTAAGTGTCAAATGCTGCAAAAGCAAGGAAGCCCTCGCCAGCCAGGTTTTCGGCGAGCTTGTGCCGAGGAATGCATGGGGGTGTGTAATGTATGAATAACCTCCGCCACGGCCCTGCCCATCCCCCGCTCGTTGGCGCTGATGGTATTGTCAGGTGGAACGCCACCATCGAAGCCGCCAGCATCCAGCGCGGAGGCGCAACGAGTTCCTCAAGACCTCATCACAGCGGTACGCGCTGCAATCCGGAGTGAGCTCAGCCCCGAGCCGAACAAGATGTACGACTGTGATGGCAAGTCGTACACGGTCGCCGCCATCATGGCGGCGATCAAGGAGGAAGATCGCGCCGATGGGCGGGGCGAGGGCATCGGACAGCGGAGGAAGAGCAAGCACTGCGCCCTCGCTTTTGTGAACTTCTGATGCATCCGCAGTTGAGGGAGAGGTTTGGCGCCAGTAGGTTGCAGCTGAGCAAGAAGGAGCTGGACGCCAAGCAGAAGGGGACGACCCGAGACATCCATCTCGAGATTTGGGAGGCGTTCAAGGACAAAAAGTTCAAGGTGAGGTGCTTTCTCAATTTTTTTGCATGTTCCAGTTGGATCTAGGTGTAGTGGCGGTGGTATACTCCGTTGTGGCCTGCACGAGGCGGTACTTTTTTGTGATTGGCACCGACATGCACGCCGCATACCACTTGCGGTCCCGAGGGCAAACCTTCGGTGTTTCTTTGCTGTGCACATTTTGGCGAACCAAGGCAAAGATAGAGGATCAAAACGCATGCGCCCCCCCCTTTGCCTGTAGTTGTGCCAACAACGTAACATTGCCCACTAGCCCGGTTCCTTCGCGGACGACAGCAACATCTTTGGCGCCGGTATCAACCCCAACGTCGTACACCAGCCGGACATCAGCTTCCAGAAGTTCGCGACCATGAGGACCGACCTCTTCAAGGACCACGGCGAAATGTACTCCAACTTCAAGAATTCTGGCAGCAACGGAGAGATGTTTTCCTTCTGCAAGGGTGAGTTTGATAGTCCGGCCCGACCATGCTGTTTCTGTTGTGCAGTGACAAAACGAGCCTTGTGTATGTTTGAGGGTAGACGAGGTGCACGGGGTATTCAGTGTTTGAATGCTCGTGAGGACGTGCCTCCGCTCTACGAGCGCGTGCGTGTTTGGTGCTTGTGTTTGGCCTCTCCATCCCGGCGCGTGCTCCCCGTCGTGTTGCGTAGAAAAGCATGTAGGTTTGTGCATCCATGGGCCCAGAACTAACCTTAGACGGTAGTCAACGCCAAACAACGCAAAGTTCCTCTTGACGTTTGTGATCGAATGCTGACAAATCTCGGCTTGCGCTTGATCATCTACTTCGCCCCCCCGCCCTCCCCCCCCACATCCAATCCCGACCCCTCCCCGAAAAAGCAGAAAGCTTAGACACATACTACTTAGGGCTGACGGCCGAGAAGTACCCTGACATCCTGGCCGTGTGCGACCAGATGCTCCCCGACGGCACCGCGAGGAAGAGTACGGGGGTGGAGACCGCGGGAGGCGGACACAATGGTGCCCAGGGCGCTTCGGCGGATGCTAGTAAGCGGAAGGTCGCGAAAGNAGGGCTGACGGCCGAGAAGTACCCTGACATCCTGGCCGTGTGCGACCAGATGCTCCCCGACGGCACCGCGAGGAAGAGTACGGGGGTGGAGACCGCGGGAGGCGGACACAATGGTGCCCAGGGCGCTTCGGCGGATGCTAGTAAGCGGAAGGTCGCGAAAGTGGAACCCAGGGAGAGGAACGTGGGCGTCAGCGGCCACCAGAAGAAAAAGAAGAAGCAGGACGCCCAGATCGAGAACACGGCGAAGATCGCTATGTCCGCGGTGAAGGGGGAGCTCGGCCTTGACGCCCTGTTCGGAACGTCGTCCGCACCCACGTACGCCGACGCCCCGACATCCTTCTACGACACGAAGGAGGGGTTAGAGAACAAGGCGGCCAAACTCGAATATATCGCCAAGCTCCGCAAAGAACTCCAGGAAATCAAGGAGGACATCAGGAAGGAGAAGGGGCTGGGTTCGGACGCTGACGAAGAAGACCTACAGCTCTTGCAGGACCGGGCGACGACCGTGACGGCCCAAATCAAAAAAGAAACGGCGGCAGCTAGTGAGAATGGCTAGGTAGCCGGCACGTGGGTGCGTGGGGCGCGGGCGGTTAGCACTTATCTGTTGTGGACGGCGCCGGTTGTGCTGGTGTCTTCTCCATACTTTTTAACCTCCTCCTATCTCACGTGTGACGAATACCATGTTTGGTGGGGTCTTTGGCTGCATCTTCAGTTAGAGATGCATGTTGGCGTAGCCTTTTCTTTTTTCCTAGTTGACACGTAGTATTCGCTCGGCTGGGCCACAACAAAACGTAAGTTAGGGATGGAGACGTTTGGCGGCAGGGCAGGGTAGATGCGAATCGAAGTGGTGGTTTTTTGTGGTGGTGCAACTGGTCCGTCCGTTGCAGACCCTTTTTTTCCGTAAGCGTAATTTCCCGGCAACACAACTATGTGTATACCGTTTGTTTCCCGCGCGGCACTTCACCACCTCACCCTTTACGCCATTTTGGCATAAGCGAGAGAGTATTATTTGGTAATGTCGTAGTGTGGCTGCATCGTTCCTTGTGTTGTTGTGCCTGCGTTGCTTTCTTCGGCAGCGCCCACAAGGCACGGCAAGGAGATGTAACGTTGTGTTGCGACAAGGCACGTTTTTTTTCCGTCGTGCATGGTTGGTCCGGCGATTTTTCGGCGGCGGCTTGCTGCCATGTCCTATGCCTACCAATGTGGAGATGCAGGTTATTTTGTGCGTTGCATCACCGCGGAGGTGGAGTGTCGCCGCGTTGGTCTTGTTGTTTGTAGCGCCTTTGTGGGGCTGTTTGTACGTCTTGTTGTGTGGTTGCGTTTTTTGTTCTTGGCAGCACCCATAACAAGGCAGGGAGATGTGATCATGTATACAGACGTCTCGTCGGGCGGGGCGAATGAATCCCGTTTTTTTTTTCTTTCACTGTCTTGGCTCGGTGTTTTTTTCTGCTTTCACCGTCCACATCCATCGTCTGCAAGGTTGATCCGACGTGGGGATACAATCAAAATGTCAATGCGGTCCACACGAAATTAAAGAGCACCGCGCAAAAGATCTCAAACCAACGGCATGGTATTTCTCCCTGCGCGGTCGGTACTTGCACATGTCTGANCTTCTCCCTGTGCGGTCGGTACTTGCACATGCCTGATAACCACGCTGGCCGCTACGCGCTCAAAGACCGAAGAGTATTCTGAGGGTGATTTGGTCCCGGATCGCTAACGGGCGACAAATCAGCCCCTTCATTGCTTGGGTGTGACACTTTTTACCGACAACAGGAGATCCCGCGCGCAGCAACGAACGAACAAATTGTCGCCGAGAGAAAGGGACCGCTCATTCTCCAAACACAACTGCGAATTGTAGCACACGTTTCGCATTCATCGGAGGGACTTTCGTCGCAAAAATAAATGGGAAACCTAAAAAATAAAGGGTACACAAATACGGACATGCACACACGACAAGACACGTACGCCCCTAAGCCCATTCCTGTCAAAGGCAGGCCAACATATCACAGTACCCCCCGCGTCTCCACAACGAATCCTGAGTACCCGACCACCTCAGCCCAGCCCTATATGGCCACCCGCCAAACCTTCATGTGTTCCTCGACCCTTTTTCTCCCTCCCCGAATATGCCCTACTTTCAAGCACCGTAGTCCAGAGCGGATTCAACCCGCACAGAGCCCCTTCCGCCTGTCAGCCCTCGACGACTACAGTGCCTCGTTGCGCTGCAGGTTAAATAGAGGGCGGTATTGTCGCCTGTTGTCCAGTAGCATCCTCAGCGCCAGGCGGGTGAGGACGTCTCCCGACCTCGTCGGCTTCGGCACCCCCGTGTCGGTTGTTTGAAAGTCTTCCGGCAGCGTGTCGTTTTCCGTTAGATGGGGACGGTCGCGCCCGGTCTCCGCGTCTTACTCTGACATGTGGACCGGCTTCACTTGCTCATCGCGGAGGTAGTTGTGCCGACGAAAGAGGGCCGTGATGAGGGCGCTGCGGCCTGCGAACTGAACCCGCAACGGCCTCCGCAAAATCCCCCACTGCCCCACGAGGATGCCGTAAGCTTGCTCGATCTTCATTCGCAGTTGGCTCAGGTGGAAGTTGAACGAGTCTTCGTCTCGTGGCAGCAACTTCCGTACGGCGTCAGGAGATGATCGCTGAGAGGGTGCGCCGCGTCGCCTAGCACGTAGTACCCAGGCGGTAGGCGCGCCACCGAGTCTGACAGCGAAGAACGATTGTATGCTGTCATTCGTCGCACCGGCCGAAATGGCCGACATGCTGCAGAAGTGGTAGTTGGCGTCACAGGTCGCCTAGATGTTCAACCCGTACCCACTCTTGTTCCCGGAAGAGCAGGAGAGCACGTTCGGGGTATCCACCGGAGACGGGGCGATGGTCTTGACGAACAGGCCATCTCCAGCAGCAACACAACCGGAGAATACGCCGCCGGTGCTCTTGGCCTGCAAGGGAGGGATGAGTGTTCCGGAAAAAGAGAGTCGGCAAGAGGCGACAAGAGAGCCGGCGGCGGTGGGACGTGGGGCGCGGGCCATCAGCGATCGTTTTGAAGAGATTCGGACCACGGCTTGGACAGACATGCAGGCGAATGGGCTCTTCGGTCGATCCACTCATCGGTAAAAACGTGTACCCATGCGAAAAGTGCACCCATGCACAAAAAAAAAAAACTTGCCTGCACGGGCGGGGTGTTTGAGAACGAAATGGATCTGAGATCGCTGCGGTGGTTGCATGTGGTTCGCAGACCGGTACAAGATATTCATGGGACGAGGTTGCTTAGTTTCTCGAGGCCTCACTCCTCCTTCCTTCTGTATCCTCTAAATTTTCTACTACACGAGATGAGCCACAACTCAATCCGGGGAACTCAACCCGTTGCCTCTCGCTGTACTATGTCGCAGTCGGAAACAAGGCCGGGGGCGACAGCGCAACCGGGTGGGTGACACGAGATGGAACCCACGTGCTTCGGGTTTCGATTGAAGAAGGAGTATGGCCGAATGCTGTTGCTGAAGGAAGAGTACAAAACAAAACACGACACTATATGAACTTAACGCTTGTCATCGCGACGACAGGAAAGATACCCGCCTTACCGAAAAAAAACGAGGGCGCGGTACAAGTAGGCGGTGAAGTCATCCATGACGAGGACACAAACGGATAAACACGAAAAAAATATAAAAATACACACACGTTTTACCCACCTCCCACTCCTTCGCTTGCCGGGCGCAATCATCCCTTGTCTGAGGGAAAAAGAACGCCCCGACCTCCGGCGTGTTGTTGATCGCGTCCACCACTTCCCACAAGGCGTGGAATACAGTCTCCTTCGCAATGCCGAACAGCACCGCGACATCTAGGTATGATGCTCCTGCCAGCATGCGCAACGCCACCGCCAAACTAATTTTTACCGGCACAGCTCCGCTACCTGTGCGCTTCCCTGCATCCCATAAAACAAAACAATGGCAGCATGACACCATGTGTAAGCTACATACGCGGAGGCGCAACCAAGCACGTTGTAGACTATCCGTGTCATTCAACGTGCCCACGTTCCTAACCCTCTGGGGGGCGTTGCATGATAGCGTATGTCGGAGGTCGTTCGTGGTGCCGGAAAAAAAAAAGTTCGGCCGGAATTGGTAGCTAGAAATTGGACACAGACATGCCCAGCATCGAGACAGGCTTCAACACCACACAACACGCATACCCGATAAAAAGCACTTCCGCCCCCGCCACCTACAAGGTCTCTCTCGCTCTATTCCTAGCCCTCCTTCTGTCCCTCTCTTTCTTTCCTCTCGCTCACTTGCATAGAAGTCGTTGCTCTCCAGGAATGGTCGCAGCAGCTGCGCAAGTTTGTTGAAGCTGTGCTCCTCCATCCGGTACATGCGCCTGAACACCCCCCTGCGCTTGATGTCTCTCACATGCTCTTCCCAGTCCAAGCGCCGCGGCTCATGGATAGGTAGCCGTGCCTTGGTGGCAAAGCTCTGAACGACCGTCGTTGTAACTACAGTCAGCACCAGCACTATTGCCGCCACAGCCTTCATTTTCCTCAGCACATCGGCATTGTTTGTGTGCCTTGCTCGTGCCGGCGGGCGAGGACAGCGCGCCGAATCTGCAGGCACGCCCCGCTCTCTACGGTCAGCCATCACCCAAGAACAACCCTAGCNTCGCCCCGCTTTATACGGTCAGCCATCACCCAAGAACAACCCTAGCTGGCGTTCTGTTGCGAGGGGAACTCGTGGTTCAACACTTTGCAGCCCTCACGTGCTCTGCACTATAGTTTGGAAAAGTGTCCAAAAAGAGTTCCAAACTTTGGAACGAACTGGCGCCAAACTTTCTGGCCCGACTTCGTTCCAAACTATTTTGAAANTTTTGGAAAATCATTTGACGTGTTTAAAACGGCCCTAACACTACACTACACCCTCACCTCCTGTGTTCTACCGCCACCGAAACTGCTGTCCCGCTTGATAACCTCCCTACGTTACCAACGCCTGCTATTCTGTCTCCACCTCAATTAAGGGTCCAATTCCATGTCCGAACTATGTAGGTTGCAGTTCGGTAGCCGGAGTTTGTTGGGGAGGTCCCAAGGTTCGCATTGGATCGACTCCTCCCATTCGTCAAAACCCTCCCAGCCGTCGCACGTCGCTACCTTGTCCTCAAATTCCTGTTAAACTTTGTAGGCTCCCAACGTTTCCAACGCCTGTTCTTCTCTCTCCTCTTCAAGTACCACTTCCATGTGGTCTACAGGCTCGCGTGCAGTCACGGTTCGCCTACGTTCCTCGGTCCTTTTCGCTACCATCTCCTGAAGAACCCAAACAACTTTTTCGTATAGAGCCTCCTTGTACTCGCGACAGTGCCAAAACCACGCCTCATCGCATTCTTCCTTGCCAGGGCGGTTGACAAGCTTAGAAACCTTCCTGGCGGCCGTCGTCTTCATACGGTAGAGGCTTGATTGGACCACCATCTGGAACTATGGAAGGCGGGACAGTGAAACACGACGGATGTCAACTACAATACTGCGGCCAAGCGCGCCGGCCTGCACGATATGCACGGGAAAGATCAAAAACGTGGTCCGCATGAAACGCGGCCTGCACCTGAACGTACGGAAAGATTCAAAATGCGGTCTGCATCCAGGAACAACACCCTTCTGAAACCTTTCAATAACCAATAAGTGAACTAATATTCCTCTACTGAAACCCGAACTAACGACACGTACTGCGTATACCACCTGCTCCGGTGAAGGGTTAGTGAACTCGATCGTGGCAACCCTATCCTCCTTTCAGTAGAATCGGCGCATATAGCAGGCCGCTTCCCGCTCCACACACTCTTGGATCTTGATGGCCAATTCCGCTTGGATTTTTCCGTCCAGATGCATGAGGCAGTCTCGGCAAGTCTCCCACTCTTCGTCGAGATAATCGTAGACGAGAGTGTTCAGCTGCTCTTCCTCGTCCTTGACGTTCTCTGCGCCCAAGCATTCTTGGTCCGCATACCTCATTCTGAACTCGTCACGCATGTCTCGTTCCTTGCCTGCGTCTTCGACCTTGTCGTTGATGTAGTTGTCCAACACATTGCTTGCTGCATGTCAACCGCCTCGTCAAACTCCAAATATGTTGTTCCTACTTTCTGGGTTTGTTCCTCGCCAACGACACGTTGGTGCCAATTGCGCTCGAGCTCATCGTCGCGTAGCTGCTAATAATCGTGCTCGACCTCGCCCGGGCGTCGCAATCTTTTGGGTAATTTCGGCATGTGGACGTATGTGAGGCCGAGACATCTCCGTCGTCGACACTCAGCATGAAGGAATTCCGGTTCCAGTTCGCGCTGTACGACGAAAGGAGGTAGAGCAAGAAAGTGTTCAGTGTGCTTGCAACCACATCATGCTACTGTACATGCCGCTCCCACCGTCAACAACATATTCGCCTGATTGAGAGCGAAGTATCTGATTGAGAGCGAGAGCCAAAAAAATTGAAATTTCGGGTCCAGACGCCTCTTGCCATTTCTTGGCAAATAGGGGACGGGCTATTCCAAGAAGCGGTGCAAATTGAAGGTCTCATCAGCAGCTTCGCGAGCATATGCGTGTCATCGTCATCGGATGCTGCAGCGAGGAGCTAGACAAGTTGCTAGATTTGCCCAGATTGGCTATTTCTGCTCAAACTGTTTCAGGGCGGTATCGCGTCGGGCGGTGGGCTCTGCTGTAGCTTCTGCTCCCCGCTGTAGCTCCACAACGAGAGACTCCCACAGGATGACCAGGGTAGCGGCTTGAAGCTACGGGCTAGCCCTTCAATTCAAGCTACACAGCAAGCTCCACCTCTCAGTGGTAGTCCGGCTACAGCGTATCGCGCAATCTCGCTCTCAATCAGATGCTACGCTCTCAATCAGGCGAATATGTTGTTCGTCATGAACGGCCGGAGCACACGCACGCTTGTCGTTCTAGCTGGCCGCGGCCGTTTGGCCTAAGCTAGATGGCAGTCAGTGTCCAAGTCCCCTCATCATGATGAACACAACTACCAATTATATACACGACTAACGTACCACACACTCACAGCAGCAGCAGTTTGCCATTTTTGAAATCATCCACTCACTCACTCACCACGTCTGGGGGGAGCATGTGCGGCCCCAACAACTGGACAAACGGTCGTTGTTTGCGCTTCCGGTTCCAGTTATGTGCTGTCCGCAACGCCATCCGCCTCTCTTCGCCCACTAGAACCAGTTTGGAGCCCGTGTCAGTCATGTCTCTCACTCTCGATCTCTCTCGTTGGCGAGGTTGGAGTTGTTTTCGGTTTGATCGATATGTACGTACATACATCCTAAAACTGTCTTGTTCAAAATTAAACGACGCCTCCTCTCGGTGTTGCAAGGGGCCAGGAACTTCCCTGTTTCAAGATGGGTACCGACGCTGAACTATCTCGACGAACCGAGCACGGATTGAAAAGGTAGCAGTTGGGACAGTCGGTCAAAATATTACTTGTTGTGAACAAGTCTTAGATTGCAATTTTTGGTGCCGAGATGGTGAAATGGACGGGAGTCTGCTGGGTATATAACACACCCGTCGCCCCGGTGGTCTAGTGGGTAGCCTCGCAGCCTGCTAAGGACCGGGTCACGGCGAGTCCCGACAGAGTGGGTTTTTTCTCGCTAATTATCTCCCGGTCTCCGTTGGAAGCGACGCGCTGCAAAGAAAGCTCGTTGGTAGTAAACTTGATCGACTTCGTAAGTCGCGAGGGAAGGGATTGCTGTACCCTTCTCGCGATAAATACATCTCAAGCAGGAACCGCAGGAGGGCGTCCAACCCCCCCTCCTATGTGACCCCGGTTGGGTCGTCTAGCTGGTAGAAGTGGAGGATAGGGGCCAGAGGGGCAGACGACAGAGTCCAATGATGGGAGACAAAAATATATATGTACAAGGATCGGGCGGGGACGCCTTTGGCGTCCCCGCCCTCACAAACATGTGTGGAAGAGGATAAGGTTGACGTTGAAAGAAGAAAGTAATGACTCCTACCAAGAGGTTGCAGAGGTAAGTTGCCCGTGCGAAGGAATAGGGCGAAGGAATAGGGAGGTTGAATGTGTTATTCCCCGCGAATGTTGTGAGGTGAATCACACTGCTGTAGAGAGTGACGGATGATGACAAAAAACTTTCGTGTTATTATTTGAATTGAATTCCAATGAACATGTAAGGGCAGGTCGCACGATCCTTGGTTCCCGTTTGAAAACACAGCAACAGCAGCGCTGACGGTAAAAAAACGACACTCCCAATAGGAGGATCGTAGTTATTAAATCTGGCGCAACTCCCGCAGCAACAAATCCACAACCGACAGAAAGAGGACTTACAATTGAGGTAGTCATGAAAAACACCCACAAGGTTACTTACGACGACAGCCAAGCTGCGGTTACTTTTCGCAGGAAAAGTACGCTACTTACAAAAACACCACGGCCAAGCATACGCGGCAACCGGAGCGGTGGCCCTAATTAGCGATACTCCCCGTAGAAGGATCGCATTTCCAAAAACTGGCGCAACCTTACAGCCGAAAAGATACAACCGACGTATATGAAACACTACTTACAATTGAAATAGCCGTGCAAGAAACCAATCCTACTTACAAATGACTGCCAAGCTGCGGTCAACTTTGTTTGACCATGCTATTTACACCAAATTGACCCCGGCAAAAGTGCAGTACTATGGCACCACGAACTACGAAAGAGTTGGCTCTTCTGTAGGAAGCCTTGAATGAAACACTACTTCAATTGAATAGCGGTGAAAGAAACCAATCCTACTTACAATGACTGTCAATGTGCGGTCAACTTTGTTGGACCATGCTACTTGCAAAAAATTGACACCGGCAAAAGTGCAGTACTTTGTGAACATCTTAATAAGAGAATAACCGGCCCGACTACTTTTACGGCGAGTGGTGAACAATGTTGCAGCACCACGGACTACGAAAGAGTTGGCTCTTCTGTAAGAAGTCACAACCAACGTAAGAAACTTTTGCCCCGGAGAATGATAACGTGCCTTCCCGTGGCACGTCATCTCCCACAGAAGGAGCACTAGTCAACGCGTGGCACACATAGTCCCAGAGAGATATAGCTTTCTTCCATGACAAAAAGCATGAAAGAACTACGACAGAAAGGCACATGGCGTGAACAACGGGCACGACATCTGTTCAGGCCGTAGGGCACGGGAAGCAGTGGTCCAGTGACCTCGTGCCGGCGTTCATGATGGTGTAGAAAGTGGTGCAGGACCTGAAACCGCAGGTTGGGATTGAGGAACGGGAATTGGCACAATTAGCTGAAAGGTATCGTAATGGCGAGACATTTCTGTATAACGCAGGTGAATATCATCAATAGTTGCAAACTCTGGAGGAGGCAGAGTGGTATCGTCGAAATGGACAAACACTTGTTTCCCATAAAGTGCAGACACAGCTGTTATTTCTGGCTGACCCATGTATGTGTATGGGGATGACATTTTGGACAGGTAGTCGTCGTATGAGTTGTATTGAAAGGGTGCGACACCAGAAGCATAGAGGTATTCTGTGTTGATACCCTCGACGATTCGTAGGTCGCTGTAGTTTCTATTGTTGGACATGTATTGAACAACTTGGTGACGGATTTGATTGTGTAGTTCTGGGTTTCCAAGGACATGGCGGGCAACGGCCCTAAAACCGCAAGCACCGTCCCCAAGTTCATGCTGTAACACCCAGTGAGGTTGAGGAGGAGAAGGAGGGTTTGGGGAAGGTGGTGGATTGCTTTCCGGTGATGCAGGGGTAGAGTCCAATGGTTGCTGAGGCGGAATAGGGGTAGAGGAGAGAGGGTTAGAGAAAAGTTCCGTTGCAGCCTCTGTGAAAGGAGCATAAACTATGTTCTCCGTGTAAGGAACGCCGTCAAGAATTTGCGAAGGAGGAAGAAGACACATAATAAATAATAGAATCTTTGTTCTGAGAACGACTTAAAGCAACATAGAGTTGGCCATGTCCAAGCTCTTTTTTCAACACCTCCTGCTCCTAAAGCTGTGAAACTGAATAGTCCGTTGTATGCTCGTTGCGCTTGCTGAAACGTACGGCTACTGAAAATTGTCATTAGATGGTGAGGTACCGGTCGCAGAGCAGGGAGAGTGTATTTTCCATTATTGCAGCAGTTCAGTTTGTGGCTTCTTTCTTCTTTCCATAATTTTGCATTGCAGTGTGGGCAAGTGTAATTATTTTCGTGAGCCAAATCGGGATACTTAAACGTGTAGGGTTCTAACGGGAAAGAAGCGGTTAAAGAGTTAAAATCCTGAATACCATGGAGTACGTTATGACTGGAGTCCGGCTGATTAACATTACTGATGGTGTCGTTGGAGGGTAATCGTTGTTGCCTGTGACGCATGCGGTTAAAGTGTTGATGGACCAAACTTACTCCGTTGTTATCTGAGGATTCATCTTCCCTTACTGTGTCTCTCTCGGAGTGCGGTACGTGTGACCTACGTGAACTGTTTCGGGCGGCACGATTTCTTTGCAAGACCTGGGCACGTCGAGAACGTCTCTCTTGGACTGAAAGTGTGCGAATACGTTGAGTTGAACTCTCTGCGTTATTTTCTGAGTTTTCACGCTCTCGTAATCGGGAGCTTCTTCGAGTAGCACGCGTGAGACGTAAAGTCCTTTCACGTGAAGTACGGCGAGAAGAATTTAACATGGTGAAGATTGAGGTGGCAACTGCCCTTAAGTTTTAAAGAATTAAATTCTCGAGAAAAAGTGGACGCGTCGCACCTCCTTAGAAGTCCTTGAAGGCGTCCGGGACGGCGGCAGACGGCTTGGAAGCTTCCTGCTTGGCGGTGGTCCCGAGGTCCTTGTGGGTGTTCTTGGTGTCCGGGATGTTGTCGACGGTGGACCTCCACAGCCTCTTGGAGCAGAAGAGGTGGAGGGGCGGGTCGTCCCAGGCCTTGACCACCAGGTCGCCGACCTTGATCTTGCCCGTGCAGGCCTTGGTGATGTCCTTGCCGTTCGTGGACGCGTTGGACATCAAGCACGCTTTCTGTATATTAAAAATTAAATGGTGGAGAACATGACGGGAAGATGAATCAGACGTGTATACAACAACCGAAAGGACGGGAGGAAAGGAATTAAGGAAAACAACGAAAGAATGCTAAAATACAAACAATCGGGCAAAAAAAGGCAAAGAAACTCACAAAAAACACACAACACATCAATGCACACGACACAGACAAAACCCTGAAGCAGACGGAAATAACAGCGCGTCACCGTGGGCGAAGCAAACAGGTTAAAGAAAAACGTGGTCAAGCTTCGTGATTGACTGGTAAAACACAAATAAACGGGCGAAAGCAGGCAAAGAAAAACAGAAAGCACGCTTAAAAGTGGACCGTCAAAGACAATACCCTGAAGTGGAGGCAAATAACAGTGCTTGACCCTGCTCAAAGCAAACAGGTGGAAGAAAAAAAAAACAATAATAAATACACAGAGAGAGCGAATGGCGGGAAATGGCGGGAAAAGGGAAGAAGATTTCACAACAACAGCGATTGCACAGAAGAATGAAAGGAAACGGATAAACCGTGGACGCGATTATCAACAGTAATAAAACAGGCCTTGGACATCGCGATAAAACTGAAGGCGAGGGGCGTGTGCTACAACAGCGGGTGACCGAGGAAAATAAAAACACACCACATAGTCTAAAACAAATGTGTGTTCGANCGAGGGGCGTGTGCTACAACAGCGGGTGACCGAGGAAAATAAAAACACAACACATAGTCTAAAACAAATGTGTGTTCAAAATAGCTCCGTGTAGTCTCCAAAAAAAAAAACTAAAGCGGGGTAAGCACACTCACGCCGATGATGTCCTGCCCCTCCACGACAGTGGTGCCGTGCTTGAACTTGGACCCGTCCGAGTTCCTTGCTCCGGTGCAGAGACGGTGAACTGCGTGTACGTTGTTCCACACTGAAAACATGTTGCATCAGAAGAGAAAAAATGAAAGGACAAAGAGAGTACAAAAGGGTAAGAAGTACGGTTTGACTACATACATGACGCGACGAAAGGAAACGTGCGTTCAGCGAGGAAGACAAAACAATGAAGTGTCACATGTAAAAGTCGTGAAGCAAGCACATAAGGAGCAGCGCGGTAATCACCAAAGTGATGAGGCGGTCATAATCCACCGATAAACAACAATGGTAGGATCGAAACCTCGGCGGTAAATTAAGGGTAGTCAAAAGGGATGACTCAAAAATAACCGAGCGTGCGGCGGGCCAGATGGCCCGCACACTTTTTTTGACGTGGAGGATGCGTGAAAAAAGTACACATCGAGCAGAACAGAAAGGTGCAGAATCCCCGAAAAAAGACGCAGAGATAACGCACGAATGAAACAACGACAGGGAAGGTGGTGCACGCGCGACGCAAGGATTCAGACAGACGAAGCGGTCATCAAACCTGAAAAAAGACGCAGAGACAACGCACGTATAGTATGAAACAACGACAGGGAAGGTGGTGCACGCGCGACGCAAGGATGGATGCAGACAGACGAAGCGGTCATCAAAGCAAAAACCACATCGCAAAAGATAAAGATGGCGCAAAAAAAACAAACGACTCACCCGTGAACCCGCGGCTGTCCTTCTCCTCCGTTGGCTCGCCGAGAGAAGGAGTCCCTCCGACCGGTCCTTGACACACCAGGCAAAGCTTGGGGTTGTCGCTGCTCTCCGCGAGCAGTGTAGTCGTGACTTGGCAGGTGCTGGAGTCACCACGCACACGGTGGTCGCACGACGCGAAGAATCCGCCCTCCCTCTTCTTCACACGTTTGAGGTGGCCGTGGCACCGTGGCACGGAAGATAGTGCCGCTCAGGAACTTAATGTGTCTGAATACGGGTAATCGCCAGAGTTGACGCCCGGCTTTGATGCCACACACAGCGTTCTTGCGAGCGAGAAAGAAGGTAGACATGCCAAGCTTTCTTAACTCAGTAAAAGTCCTGCCGTTCGTTCTCGTCGCAGCCCTTCTTATGCACCCTATTGAAGCAGTAGGTCACACAGCAGGATTTGATGCCACAGCGAGTGCAGACTTATAATAATCTGTGATGAGTGCCGCCGGAAAAAGCTGCAAGCCGGGAAACAAACTCACGTATAACGCACATCAACACACGCCCAAAACCTGTGGCAGTCATCGCAGCCTATATGTACTGACACGACCTACTGCAGCAGTAGCTCATACAGGAGGAGCTCCACATGTCAAACGCCAAGCTAGAACACGCGCGGAGGTCCCAGCCGGAAAATAAACCCCAGATGTAAAGATTTTTTTTCTTCCATCAAACACAGAATAACAGCAGTGTATTGTTCTTTTGTGTTTCTTGACAGCCCAGGCGGGTTGCCCGGTAGGAGATTCACCTATAGGGCAGAGAGTGAGCACTGATAACACGCGTCCTCCAACCTACCGCGTCAGACGCTGACACACCCATTGCTACACAATTTTCGCGCACAACGCATAATGCCTTGCGCCTAGAGACGCGCCGAAAAAATACGCAATTTCGTGATGTGCCGAGCGGGCTGCACCATCCGCAAACAAAGTTACTCCGCAGAAGTTTGTTTGTCGGCGCAGAAATTTGTCGGCTAATTTTTTTCTGGCAGACTGACACAGACAGGCAGAGTTTTTGTTAGGTAGAGCGATAGATGTATCCCCACCAGAGACGCGCGAAGAAATGCCTGTAGCCTACCGTGTAACCGCCACACACACCTCGCCATCCGCAAAAACGCAAAAAAAAAAGAGATCAACCGCGGGACATGCGCACATACAGAGTTGAGGCAGGGTATTGTTCTCATTTTTGCGTCACAGAGTTGAGGCAGGGTATTGTTCTCATTTTTGCGTCAACCGGCAGCAGCCAGCGTCACCGAACCGAGTTTTCGCGTCCACTCCGCGCCTTGTGCGCCGCCACCCAGCGCCGCGAGGCGCCGGCCCGGCGGGCGGGGAGGGTGCCCGCTGCGAGGGGCTACCGATCCCCGCCGGTTTCGCGGCGAGCGGAGGCCGGCCGCGCGCGTAATGCAAAAAACAGTCTGAAAACGCGCTCTAGGGCTCGGATTTGCAAGAACCCTCTGAACCCTTTCGCGTAATCTTACTTAGGCATATATCGAGGCTGGTCACATACAGACTTACTGAGCCCCCCCCCGTATGAGATAATCTTTTTTTTTCGCGCGCACACACATGTATGTTCACGATCCCCTACACAGCATTTTTTTTATCGTTTTTTTTTTCAGAGAAGTGGCCCGATAGGGACGCTTTCTGTTTTCAAAAACAAGCTAATTAGAGGGGGGGGGGGGGGGGGGG
>CACKRE030000715.1:0-17661 GCA_902602495.3 Ectocarpus sp. CCAP 1310/34
CCCCCCCCCCAAATCACACGGTAAACGTCAGTAAAATGCCTTGAGCACTCAAGGCGCGCACCACGTAACCTCCAAACGTTTTTATGTACATCCTCTTCAATGGAAGAAAGAGTGCTGCTGTCGTCGAACGACTCGGGAGCAGCCACAGCAGCAGGTTTGAGGCTCTGGAATTTGCCTTTGAATCTATCGCGCTTTCGTGGTCTGCACGTTCGTTCTTGTCCTCCATGACGGCTGCGGGTGCTGAGTGCCGTAGTAGGGCGTGTGAGCGAGGGTTACGCCCTCGCACAAGGGCTTGTGTGTGTGGTGTGTGGCTGGAAAAATTGCCGCCCACCGGGAAACAAAAACGGGATATCTCGCGAACCATTTTTTTTTTGAAAATCGGAAACATTTACCCCTGGGGAAACTCAAAATGTGGCGTTCTGCAACAGCGGAGGTGGCGGTGCTGCTGTAGCTCATAGACTTTGTAGTCTACCACAGAGGTTACTCTGCTGTCATCGCGGTGCTGCTGTAGCTCGTAAACTTTGTAGTCTATCACAGAGGTTACACTGCTATGAGATCGGTAGGCCCGAGCGGGATGAGAAATATAGATAGACTAGATGTTCTTATCAACGGACTCCCTGGTCAGGCTTTGATAGGTGCTAGATGAGAGTGAGCACAAGGGCGGAGGCGCGCTTGTGTCTCAGCTCAACAACAAAAACAAAAAACAAGCAGCAAACACAGCAGGTTCCGAGGGTCTTCGGGGTATTGACCCAACTACCGGAAGTTCGGGGTTCGGAATAATCGCAACTACAGTCTCGCCTGCCAAATTATCCCCGCTACAACTCTGTGCTCATGTTTGCTGCTAANACAAAAAACAAGCAGCAAACACAGCAGGTTCCGAGGGTCTTCGGGGTATTGACCCAACTACCGGAAGTTCGGGGTTCGGAATAATCGCAACTACAGTCTCGCCTGCCAAATTATCCCCGCTACAACTCTGTGCTCATGTTTGCTGCTAAGTACCATCTCTTCTCTCTGTATTATGTCTACGGAAGGCTAGTTGCCGCAGTCGCACCTATGGTAAACTGTGCCTGACTACGTTTTAACAGTTTTCCTCGACAGGACCCCTCGATTAGGCAAGTAGCCGATGTTCCAAAAAAGAACAAAAAAGAAAAGCTTCACTTCGCTGCCAATTTTTTGCGACTCCTCAATTCCCAATCCATATCAATATATCGACCTCCACTTGAGTGAATCCATCCTGTGAGCAATACACGCGTTCAAAACATTCAATCATACTATGCGAACTTGTGCTTAATATCTTCTAGCACTTTTAGTCATTGATGAGTTGCATGATGGTGGCGAATCTCTGCTTCGGGAAATGTTTCGTCGCGATGTCCTTGTTTGTATATGTCCTTTACTTGGAAGGGGAAGACGTTTTATCTCTTGTAATAGACACGCAAGGGGAGTAGGGAGACGTGAAGCCCTCTTTGGCGTTCAAGGGATCCCCGCACATGCAACCATTTCAAGGTGTACATATGCCCCATCTGCGTGCGCTCTATTGTTGCCGGTAGATCTAACCAGTCCGTATCCAAACACACGAACACCCTCCCCGGTTTGCACGCGAATGGCAAACCTATCGTGGGGCATGGATACCCCTGATCTACCAAAGGGACTCAAAACAACAACAGGCTCGAGTCGAATTCCGGCCAACCGGATCCTTCCGGTAGTACTCTAACTTCTCTCTGCCAAGGACCTTGGTCAGCATGTCGGCGTCCTTCTCTCCAGCCGGAACATATTCTGCAGTGACCTTGCCCGACTTCAAAAGCTCGCGAATGAAATGGAACCGCACGTCGATGTGCTTGCTCCTCGCTGAGCTGAACGGATTCTCGACTAAGGCGAGAGCCCCCTTGTTGTCCTCAAGGACCTTGATCTTCGCCCCAATCGTCTCGGGCGCTATGAACGACAGAACGCCACGCACAAACAACGCCTCCTTCACGCTCTCCCCGCCTGCCATAAACTCTGCTTCCGAGGTCGACTGAGCCGTCACTGGCTGCGTCTTGGTGGGTGTAAACACAACGGTACCACCTACGGTCACAGCTAGCCCGGTCGTAGAACGCCTGTCTACTTCGTTGTCAGCATAGCTGGCATCGACAAACACGCTTAGGTCTAGTCCTGACTGCCGTACGTAGGTGATGCCGAAGTCCTTCGTGAACTTAGGTAGGACATGATCCGCACAAGCGCGTTCCATATCCTCCCGGTGGGTGAGTGGGCGATCTTCTGGAGCTTGTTCAGAGGCAGGGCGATGTCTGGCCTCGTCAGCTTCGTCCACATCAGGCATCCGATCGACTCCCTCACACAAGCTTGCTTATCCACCGCGGGCTCGTCATCTCTCTTCGGCCCTGAGTCGGCATCGGCGGCAGCAGGGGTGAAAGCGGTCGTGGTCACATCATTCCGCCTCAGCATACTCTCCATGTATGCTGTCTGGGACAGCTTGGTGATGCCATTTTCTACATCCATGGCGATAGCACACCCGTCGTACCAGGTACACTCCCCCAGATCTTTCACCGGAAACTTCTTGTTGAGGGAAGCGAACAACTACTCTCGCTCTCCCTCGTCTGCCGCCACTAAGATGTCTTCAGCGTAGATCACGATGAGACCTACGACCTCTCCATCCACCAGCTTCCGGAAGACACACGGGTCAACCCTGCACTGCTCGTATCCATTCCCGATGAGGGCATCGGCAGCTTCAAACCCCCACTCACAGCCACTCTGCTTTAGGCCATACAGGGCACGCTCAACCTTGACCACCTTGCCGGACATGCTACCACAGCCTTCCGGGAACCTGAGGTATATTTCTTCGTTTAACTTAGCGTGGATGTACGCTTGCTTCACATCCCAGTGACCGAGATTCTTGCCCTTTTCAGTGGCTACGGCAATCACCGTCTTGATAGACGCTGCAGACGGGCACGCTGTGGATGAGCGGTGGAAGTCGATGCCGGGGATTTGAGAGAAACCCCGTGCCACTATACGGGCCTTGAAGTCGACTATCAGGCCCTTCTCATTCGTTTCCCAGAGAACACCCACTTTGAACCTATGGCCTTCCGCCCCTCGGGGAGCTCCTTGACCTTGGTTAAGGTTCCAGTCTTGTCGTGGCCATCTATCTCTGTTTTCATGGCCGCCTCCCAGAAAACCTTGTACGTGGAACACATCACATCCTTGTACGTCATCGGTACTGCTTCCACATCACTCGGCTTCTGCCGGATTGGCGAGGTCATACTTAGCTGTGGGTCTGGGAGTGGTTGCGACGACCCGCTGGCGTCGACCTCGGCCCCGAACGTCTGCTGTTTCGGGCCCAACACCTCTTNACATCCTTGTACGTCATCGGTACTGCTTCCACATCACTCGGCTTCTGCCGGATTGGCGAGGTCATACTTAGCTGTGGGTCTGGGAGTGGTTGCGACGACCCGCTGGCGTCGACCTCGGCCCCGAACGTCTGCTGTTTCGGGCCCAACACCTCTTGCATCTCGCGCCTGTACATCTCCTCCATACGGCGTGTCTGCTCCTCGTCCCACTGCTCCTTCACGAGCGAGTTGCAGATGTAGTCCTCAACAATCCCCGTCCCGCCAGTTTCCAGGATGGTCGCCAGCAATGCCTCTTGCGGGTCCGATGTTTCTCCGGCCCCCGGCATCTCCCCGACACCTTGCATCTCCCGGGTCTGCTTCCGCGTGCGGCCACTCTCAAGCCCATGGCGCAGCGGGCCAGCGTTCGAGGCGCCCCAGAGGAGTTTCTTCCCTTCTAGCCCGCGGGGGTAGCGGTCGTCGGCTGGATCATACTTCAACTCCTCGAGGTTCTCGGAGTCGCCGGGATCACCATCGCTACCGCCGTCCCCACCTGGGTCGCCGGACTCTTCGCCGCCCGGGCTGCCGGCACTGCCGCGTCACTGCTGCTGCTGCTCGGGCTGCTGCTGCTGCTGCTGCTGCTGCTGTCGGTGGGTCTGTCACTGCCTCCGCCTAAGTCGCCCTTTCCCGAAGGGGGCGACGGGGGAACGCTGCCTCCATCCCCCGGCATCCCGTTGCCGGGTGCCGTCGGCGCCTCCTCGCGCACTAACGGCGTCGCTTGCCCTGGCCCACGAGCCTCCATCACGTCGAGGTCGGACTCACTCTCTGAGTCTCTCTCCCCCCCCCAACCTTGGCGTGATGCATCCGCTCTGCTCTCGCCCTCCCCGCCCTCCTCGTCATCTGCGAGAGGTAGCAGCTGGGGGGGAGAGGGCGATGCAGCGGGCACGTGGCGCCAGGTGAAATTGCGGGTGGTGATTACGGTTCCAGCTTCGGTTAGCATGCGAACGCAGTCACGGGGGTGATTGTGGGCGGGACCAAGGTACCATCCTGTTTCGCCCTTGGGTTGCGCCTTTGCTTTTCTTCTCGACTTGGACACGGCTGGTTTGAGAAACGGGTATGTAGACCCGACAGGTGGTGGGGAGTCGTGGAACATCTCGTAGGCGGATTTGTCTCCCTCGTTTGATTTAGTGGCGGTGCAGTTCAGCTGATGGCATGCACACGAAATGGCCTCGGCCCACAACCCGGGGTGGTTCGGTGCGTCGGGGAACAGTTGCGTCGCTTGGATGCGTGACGCAAGCGCGGCATCAGTGATCAACCCTAGCGCTCTCTCCGCTACACCGTTGCATTTCGGGGTGTGAGGGAGGGTGAACTCTTGTTTGATGTCGTGTCTGCGGCAAACTTCCGCAAACTGCCCCTGGAACTCGCCGCCACCGTCGGTACGTGCGATATAAACCTCACACGGAACCCCTTTCGTTCGGTAGTCCGCCAGGAACTTCTCAAACCCAACCGCTGCGTCAGACTTGTGTTTCAAGAAGAAAACACGCGTCCAACGGGAGAAATCGTCTCTGATGATCAGTGTGTACCAGTTGCCACCAATGCTCCTGGTTTTCATCTTTCCCCCCAAGTCGAGATACACGCGAAATAACTTCTTAACTGCGCGTGTGCTCGTGCTCTTCTGGACGGGTTTCACCTGTCCCTTGGACATCGAACAGCCAAGACAGGGTAGCAGCGGTCCATCCGTCAGCTGCACTCTCTGCTGCTCCGCCGTGATCCTGAGCAATGTCTCGTGGGCATGGCCGTGCGCGAGGTGGTACTCGTTGAAGTCAGTGGGGTTGGCTGCTTTCGCATCGCCAGGAACAATGAGTGCGGCACAAGCGGTGTGTAGCGTTGGCTTTATTTGATAGCCTCGTTAGGCCAGCAGCTTTCCAGTCCGGGGTAACCACACCTCCCCCCCGGCTTTCGTGGCCAGCGTGAGGCCCCCCTTCATCCCCGAATACGTGTGGCCCTCCTCCGCCAACGAAGACAGCGAGAGGAGGTTGTAGGGGGCCTCTGGTACATGGGCAGCATTCAGTACTGGTACGGGTACTCCACCATCTTCCGTCTGTAGGACTAAGGTCACATCTCCGTATCCTAGAAGAGGAACGGGGGCCTTGTCGCCTCCGATCCCCTTCACCCAACCGCTACGCTCACGGTAGTTCACGAAGTTGTCTGCACATCGGAACATGGAGCACGTGGCCGCTGTGTCGGCCACGTACACCGCCTGGCCTTGTTCCACAACCCCCACTACACCTACTTTACCAACGGTACCACATTCGCCTGGGGGGACTGCCACGGCACAAAACGCCTGGTCTTCCACGGAGTCCACGTCGCTCTCATGCTCCACCACTTGCGCTAGGACGGCCTCCTCCGTCGCGCACTTTTCTTTGGTGTGGCCCCACCCCTCGCAGCGCGCACACCACGGCACGAAGTCCTTCTCGTTGGTAGTGAAGCCGATTGCTTCATGTCCACGATGTCCACACCTAAAGCACCGGCCCGGGAACTTATAGTCCCCGCCACCGCCGCCATCGGCGCTTCCACTGCTGCTTCCCTTGCTCTCCTCGACTCCTCCGAAGCGGCCGCCGCGACCGCCGCCGCCGCCGCCGCGACCGCCTCCGCCGCGGCCACGACTGCTGCTGCGGCCACGGCCGCCGCCACGACTACGACCTTGCCCCTGACTCATACTTGAGTACCGCTCTCTGCGGCCCTCACCGTCGGCGAAGTACGCTTGCTCTGCGCCCTTCGCCCCTTTTCCTTTCCCTTGCTCCAGCTTGTCCTTGATCGCCTTGTATTCGATCATTACTTCCTTTAGCACACCGGTCCGCGTCAACTCCTTCGCGTGTCGCAGGTTGTGCTTTGTCATGGCATACTCGTCCGAAAGGGCATCCAGGAAGAGGTGAAGGACGAACGTTTGGTTGACAGTTGGTCCTTTCTCGGTTAAGGACTTTGCGGTTCGGAGCATCTCATTGAGGGCGTTTTGGGGGGTTTCACCTCCAGAGATCTTGATCGACGTCAGGGACTTGAGGTCCTCTGACGGCTGTACAGATGATTCAGGGTCGTGTATGGTCTGGTGTTATTATTGTACAGACAGCACTTCAGACAGCAGTACGCTGTAGTCGACATTCATTTTGGTTAAGTGCAGGACAAGGCGGGTGATGCTGCTGCTGTAGTCGATTTGTAGTGTGTGGGCGTGTAGTTCAGTTGTGAGCATGCAAACGTGCTGCAGGGACTGCAGGTGTACCTCCTCGGGCTTGTGTACCCTTTTCTTGCTGATAGTGTGTGTTCTGTAGATCTTCCGGTGGCTCTAGCATTTTTGTGACCACGGACCGAGTCTTCGCTAGATTTGGGATTAGCAACTGACACGAGTTTAATGTGAAGAAAAACAACAACAACAACAATGGTCTTGAGCTTACGAAGAGCTCCCTGGGGCGTCTCTGCCCTCTTCATGATTTCAACGCGTGAGACAGGAAGTTCCACGCGTGGAATGCGAGCTCTACTTGCTCGTTCCGGGACTGCTGTGACAGCGAAAACGTGCTCTTTCCGCTGTTGACGGGGATCTCCAAGCTCCCGCTCTCTTCAAATTGTTCCAGCAGGTTTGCGCCATTAGCTGTCACGCGGAAATCATTTAGCCGTTCGTTGAAATCTTTCGATTTCACGCTGAACGGAGGAGAAGTGTACCGCATACTTTGGTACCCCATCGCCGGGGTAGTGGCTCCGTATCCAAAGCCAACACCAGCACCACCATCTCCCATGGCGCTACTATAATCTTGGTTGTGAGCAGCGGCTACTCTCACCTCTTGGGGGACAAAGCCCCCTGCTTCGCCGCTGTGTCGCCCTGACGGGCCACACTCTCGAACAGGTTCGCGCAGGTACCTCCCGTCCTGCGCACTCCCGGTCCACGATGCCCCTCCTTCGGCGTTCGTGGACTCCGCGGCGGCGCTCTCCCTAGCATCGCCGCAATCAGCGGCACCCTCCATGGTACCAGCTGGCTCCTCCTTCTTGCTTGCCTTCATGGTATCTTCCACTAGCGACATTAGCTGGCCCGTCTGATCCGTCAGCGAGCTAACTTGCGTCCTCAGAGCCACGAACTCTTCTCTTGACCTCTTTCTGTCTTCCGCTGCAGAGTCGCTGGAGGAGTCACCCCCATCTTTGCGAGCTGACATTCCTAATGGACTCTCCCTCGAGGGACTGACACTAGTGTGTTCGAATATGTCCTTTACATGGAAGGGAAAGACGTTTACTGTCTTGTAGTAGACGCGCAAGGGGAGTAGGGAGAAGTGAAGCCCTCTTGGGAGTTCGAGGGGTCCCCGCACATGCAACCATTTCAAGGTGTACAAATGCCCCATCTGCGTGCCGTCGGTTGTTGCCGGTAGATCTAACCAGTCCGTATACAAACACACCAGTCCGTATACAAACACACGAACAGTCCGGTATCATTGTGGCACTATGTCGGTGGTGAAGAGTGATCCAGTGCCCCTTCGTGAGTTCCCTGAGGAAGAACCGGAGCGCGATGTGCTTGGTTCTAGAGCTGAACATCGCGTTGCTGGCCACAGTCAATGCTCCGGTGCTGTCGCTGTTGATGGGTACCGATCGAAAGGTCTCGAATCCGATTTCCGTCATGAAGTTGGAGATGTAGACTGCCTCGCGGGCACTGAAGCTCAGCGCTTGAAGTTCGGCCTCCACGGTGTTCTGTGCTGCGAGAGTCCGTGCCTTGGCTCCGTAGCTGATCAGTCCCCCTCCTAGGAAGAACAGGTATCCGGTGGTAGACCTGCCGTTGTCTGGGTTGGCTCCAAACGACAAGTCAGTGAAGCANTTGATAGTTCTGCTCCATACCCGGGGGTGCTGACCGGGTTTGCCTGTTCTATTCCGTATCGCTGTAGGATATCTCTAGCGCANCGTAGCGGGTGCATTGGGCAAGGTACAGGAGACTCCCGATGATGGCCTGAAATCTCTGCGTGTCCTCGGGTCCGAGTAGTTGGTCTTGTGGCTGCTCGGTTGATAGTTCTGCTCCATACCCGGGGGTGCTGACCGGGTTTGCCTGTTCCATTCCGTATCGCTGTAGGATATCTCTCGCGTAGGGTCCTTGCGATATGGCTAGTGTGCCATGTTCGTAGTCCCGCTGCACTTCGATGCCGATTACGCGCTTGACCTCTCCCATGTCTGTCATTTCGAAGCTGTCCATGAGTTCCTTCTTTTTCCTGCTTACGATCTCCTTGTTTCCGCCCGTGATGAGGATGTCATCGACGTAGATCGTTAGGATTGTGAGTTCGTCCCCGCTTACGAAGATGTAGACACAGGGGTCAGAGCGAGTGCGCTGCCAGCCGAAGATGATGAGTCTGTCATTGATGGCGTCGTTCCACAGTGACGGGGACTGTGACATGCCGTACAGACTTTTCTCCAGTTTGTAGACCATCATTTCACCTGTCGTAGGGTCCCTCTCCTCGTCGCCTGGCGCCGGCCTGACGTAGACGTCTCTGTCGGTGTACGCGTTCAGGAATGCAGCTACCACGTCCAATTGGTACACCTCCCATCCGTGTTCGCAAGCGATGGCGAATAGCATGCGGATGCTACCCAATCGGGTTACTGGAGCGTAGTTCCTTCCGAAGTGTCGTCCTGCCCGTTGGCGGTGTCCCCCGGCGACTAAGCGGGCTTTGAAGCGACTGTCGGCCTTGATCTTGAACACGAAGCGTGTGTCGAAGATGTCCTCATCCTTCGGTACCAGGCTGATGCGTACTTTCTTAAAGACTTTGTGCTTGGCGAGATTACCCATCTCGGTGTCGATAGCGCTCTTCCACTGCTCGCGTTGTGGTGAGTTCATGGCTTCGGTGTACGTGCTCGGAGTTTTGATCTCTTGGTTTGTCTCCCTCAAGAACCCTTTGGTCTAGGTGCCTGTGGCGTAAGCATTCGCCCGGGCTTCGGCGAAGGCGTCTTCATCCAGGTGGGCAAAATCCGCCGCGTCAGTAGGGCATCGTTGCTGCGCTTGGTGGGTGAGATCGAGTAGTTGATCCTCGGTGAGCTCCAGTGGGTCGGGGTGGCTGACAGCCATGGCAGAGCGGCCCCTGTCGTTCATGTTCACTTCCAGAGATTTCGGGATGCATGAAGGGTCGATAGGGTCATCTGTGGGTTGGTGAGTGCGCGTGGCAGGACGGGTCACCGTTAGTCGACGCATTGGGATCGGGGCTGGCGAAGCGGAGTTCGTGTCTGTTGGCGTCGTGGGTGATTCGAGTGTCGTGTCCTGCGATGTCCTGGATGGTGTCGTAGTCCGCGAGTTGTCATTGCTGTCATCTCCCCCAGCAGCAAAGTAGTCGTCGGAATCCGTTCCCGCGTTTCTTTGGCGAAGTTCTGCTTGGTTGATGTTGTCTTGCTGCATGTTGCGCATCTCGTGCAGTAGGAGCTCTGAAGTTTTGGGAAGTCTCCATCGCGCAGTAGAGCTCGAGTCACAGCCGCAAGTGTCTGGCCATCCCTTTCTGACACTCCGATTTCTTGGGGCGTGTTGGTCGCGGCGAATTCCAGCTTGATCGCAGACTCCCTACAGTAGTTGCGCATTTCTTCCTCAGTGTTCTCTCCCCCTTTGTCACAACGTAGAACCTCGATGCGCAATTGCTCGTCAAGGAAGATGTTGCGCATGGTGGCTTGCATCTGTTGTACGTCGAATGATGGGTCGCGGAAAACCATCATCTTGATGTCCTTGTAGTCCTCGGAGAAACCTTGCACACAGATGTCCTTGAAGCGGCGATCGGAGATGGTTTCCCCCATTTTCTCTAGTTGAGAGCGGAGGCGGTGTTTCTTGTTGAAAAAATCGTCCGGGTTCTCTCCTGGCTCCATGACCGTCCTTTCCAGGTCGTCCAGTTTAGCCCTGATCACTTCATCTGTCACTCGATTGTAGTTGGCCTTCAGTTCCGCGAATGCTGCCTGCCCGTCGCCGCTAAGGCCGGTGTCGNGGTCCTTGAAGCGGAGGTCGGAGCTGGTTTCCCCCATTTTCTCTAGTTGAGAGCGGAGGTGGGACCAACGCGGCCGAGGGGGCGGGTGACACCACGGTAGCAGCTTTGGTAGACAGGATCAGGACCGTGGCGCCAACTGAAGCGCCTCTTCCCGGGTTGGTGGCACCGAACGTGTTCTACGGTGAGAGAAGAAGTACCCGCCCGAGTAAATCAAGTACCGAGAGTGAGGAACATGAAATTAGTGCAGAACCAGAGCTGATAGACCAATCTCACCAAGGAGTAGAACAACCGTGTACTCGTAGAAGTACCAGCCAAAGTAAATCACGCACCAATAGCGATGAACATGAAATTACTGCAGAACCGGCGCTAGTGGATCCCTCTTACCAAGGAGATGAATAATCGTGTGCTAGACTTGAACAAATGAGAGAAAAAGACCCCGTAACACGGGAGAAGAGAGGACCCGACGTGAACATTGGAGAAGACCCCCGTAATAAGGGAGAAGCAGACCCCTCGCACCAGGGAGAAGATCGCAAGAGTGCTAGACCCGATACGTGTATTGGAGACGAAGACAGAGAAAGACCTAGTGGGAACACTAGAGAAGACCCCCATAGTAAGGGAGAAGCAGACCCCTCGCAGAGAAAATCACAAGAGTGCTAGACCCAATACGTGAATTGAAGACAAAGATAGAGAAAGACCCAGTGCGAATACTGGAGAAGACGTCTGCAACAAGGAAGACGCAGACCCCTCGCGCGAGGGAGAAAATCGCAAGAGTGCTCGACACAATACGTGTATTGGAGACAAAGACCCTACGGCAAGAGGGACACGGATAGTGACGGGTCGGCAGCCTTGCCACCCCCTTATGAGAATCTACTGGCTGAAATGTGGAGGTAACAAAAGGAACGCCTAGCACGTGGTACACGACTAAAACAGGAAATCATTCACAAACTTGCGAAGACTGGTAGCATGTTTCTGAAAACGAACGACGGAAAGTTCGGAGATGTCGCGAGGGCAATCGGCGGCACCTTGGTGTCACCGCCGCTAAACCCGAGCGACCTCGAACAACACTTCGGAACCAAAAAACGCTTCCCAGACTTCGCGACTCATAGACATCGTAATCGTAGACAACGGTGTGCCAGCGAAAACGCACGACAGCCCGCCTAACCTCGAGAGCGCTCTGCGATACGGAAACCACAGTACGATAGACGCCCACACGGAACTGGTGTGGCAGAAGCTGATAGACGACGTCGAACAGAACAGATGCCTCGTGTTCGACGTAGCGAACGCAGCTTGCATGAAGGGCGTTCGCGTATCGCCGCTAGGGGCAGTCGTAGGGAAAAAAATCAGAGTCATCAACGATTTTTCTTTTGACCCCAAGCTACTGCGCGGACAGAAGGGAGGAGTCCACGTGGATACGGTAGCGGAAGAAGTACTCGACTGTGTGTGCGGAGAGACTACCTGCTTTCCTTTCTGAAACAACGCGCTTGAGAGTCAAATGGCCTGACAAGAGGATACTAGTGTCCACGGCGGACGTGAACAACGCTTACCGAAACGTGAGAGTTGCGCCAAACGATGCACATCAATTCTGCTATGTGATAAGAGACGTGCTAGTCGCCGACTTCAGACTGACGTTTGGATGGGCAGGTTCGCCCGTTTTTTGGGGAGTCATGGCATCCGCTGCTAAACACCCACACCGCGCAACACCAACGTACACCACGTACAACTAGTAGACGACGGGATCGAAATGATGTCACATGTGAAAATAGTCGAGCCGTGGGAAGACGGACAACCCGCCCGAGTGCCCCGAGATGCCAACGTGAAACCGCATGACGGAGGCGGACCACACGATGATTTCTCGTGTGGGATGTACGTAGGCGATTTCGCTTTCCTGAAAGTACAACATACGCCAGACAACGCTTCAGCGCTGGTAGCCTCCGCGTCATTAGCGACTGACTGTGTGAGACTCTTCGGGCCAGCAGAGGCGGGCCAAACGTCCATTCTCGCCCCGAAGAATAGCACAGACTGGAACACGAAAGTGGACTTTCTCGGACACACGATAGACACATATGAAATGACGATCGCGACGACACGTGAGAGGATCGACGCGATAAGGACCGCGCTAAAGAACGATTGGCCACAGACCAGAGAATTCGCCAGTGTGCAAGAAGTCCTGAGTATGGCGGGAAAACTCCGGAACCTGACATACGTCGTGAGGGCGGGGAAATATTTCGTTTGGCAACTCTTACGCCTCACCGGCCTACACGACAAGACTAACAGACAGTCGAGAGAAGCGGCAGGTACGTCTTGGTTGGGAGTTCCACGGAGACCTAGACTTCTGGAGATGGGCGCTGGAAGTTAAACTCGCGGAGAAAGGAGAGTCACTTGGTGCGTTTTTCTTTAACCACGTCCAACGCACGCCTCTCCATCACTACCTACCGGATGCTAGCTTCGACGCAGTAGGCGGACACTGTCCCATACTAAAAGTATTCTGGCGGCATCGATTTAAGCCCGCGTTTACCGCGGAGCTGAAAAGGAAAGCAGAAGCCAAAGAAACCATCGCAACCACGATCAACACGCTAGATTTGCTCGGAATGATAATTACATGCTGGGGGGTCCAAATGGTCGTGGGAGAAAGCCGACGCAACCCGGACCAGCTGTCATGATGAGGGGAGACAATGTGTCGGCGGTATCATGGGTGAACAGATGCGGGGGCTCGAGAGATGGGCGAGCGGGACTGCTCATGAGACTGCTTGGTCGTATGGAGATTGAAAACGGATGGTGTCACGTGGCGAAACACTCCCCGGGACGCGAGAATACCCTCGCGGACGGGATATCTAGATGGAAGTCAGAGGACGTAGAAGTCAACGTGGAAAGACTCACGCATGACGATAACTGGCGAATGCAAGACATCGGAGACAACGGAAGAGAACAAATTGAAGTGATACAAGGAGAAACTCCCGAACCAGAGAATGGATGGCCTCGTATGGAGCCGGATGGCAAGCGTGTAAAGACAAGAAGTGATAAGAGAATGATGAGCAAGAACTAACAAAGGTGTGAT
This sequence comes from Ectocarpus sp. CCAP 1310/34, assembly GCA_902602495.3. Taxonomy (NCBI): domain Eukaryota; class Phaeophyceae; order Ectocarpales; family Ectocarpaceae; genus Ectocarpus; species Ectocarpus sp. CCAP 1310/34. Next base: position 13,347 of record CACKRE030000715.1, read on the forward strand.
GACTCTAACGTGTTCAAGCGCAGGAAGCGAACCGGGACGAAGGGAACGAGCGATGAAGGCAAAAGGCTCCTCAGGATTATGGAGCACGGCTCCCTCAACGCGAGCACGCTGAAGGGATACCACAGCAAGTGGGACACGTGGACAGCTGAAAGAGCTAAAGCGAATTTGAGTCCATGATTGTACGAAAAGGACGGTGTGGATAGCGCAGTGAGAAAGCTGACTGTGTATGGCGTCGGTGTTAAGTGTACAAGAACCAGAGCCAAACGGTGAAGGGGTTCCTTGCGGCTATCAAGTACTTCCACAAACTGTACACAGGCTGGGAGCTGCCCACGTCGCACTTCCGAGTGGTAGCTGCTGGGAACGCAATAGACAGACTGCATGCGAGGGCAGACACGAAACCGTTGGTAAGGCAACCGCTTACCGTGCCGATGATTATGGCGGGGAGAGAGAGAGCGCAGACGAAAGCTTTCAGGCTAGTGACGTCGATGGGGATCGCTCTCTCGTAGTTCTTCCTGTGCCGGGCGTCTGAGCTGTGGGCCTACCACGGCTTAGACTTGTACACGCCGATTTTTGCCTCACGAGAGGGAACCTCGTATTCTTCGAAGGAGCGTGTCGGTTAGCGTGGAACGAAGAAAAAAGGCGGGCAGACAGAGTAGAAGTGACCTTTCGCGCATCGAAAGCGGACCAAAAGAGGCGAGGCGCGGTATTGACGAGAGAGAGAGTGTAGTGCGGGACGAGGAAGGGGAACAGATGGCTGAGAAGATGGAGGCGCTAGAGGTTTTGATGAACCTGCTTGACGTGCACCCAGAGTTAGGAAGTAGCGCGCCGCTCGTGCAGTCGGTCAAGCAGGGACGGTGGGCAGTTGTGTCGAGGTCGGAAGCAACGGCAGTGCTGAGAGACATGGCGAGAAGAGTAGGAGAAGACCCAACGCACTTCGCGGTGCACTCAGGGAGGATAGGTGGTGCGACGAAACAAGCAAAGCAGGGCGCATCGGTTGCTCAGATCCAGAGGGTGGGGAGGTGGAAGTCAGGAGCCTTTCTATATGACGTACGTTAGGGCAGGAGGCGAAGGCGCTAATTATGTATCGCGCGCACTAGCGTCTAGCTGAAGGGGAGAAATGGCGTGGACAAGAGCGCCGAGCATCGGGCCGCGCAATGGGATATGACCGGGGCATAGACGTCGGGTTGGCCCGAGAAGTGATACCTAGTGAGCCCGAGATGAAGTCAATGGTTCGGCTTTTGGATTGGATTTTGGTTTTGACATGTCTTGGTTTCGGCGTTTCTGATTTCTTGTCGCTTTTTCTTGTAATCCAAATTTCTTGAGCAATACATTAAACGAAGGATTCGGTGTAACCGTGATTCCGTGGTTTGTGGAAGCGTTCCGGAAATTTCGTGAAAGAGCGGCGAGAGGCAAAAAAGGGTTGTTGTTGTTGTTCTTGTTGTTGTTGTCTTCACATTAAAAGCCGTTCCGATCTCTCTCTACCCAGTACCTTCGTATGTCCGTACCGGTCGCCCCGGTGGTCTAGTGTCCTCGTAATCCGCTAGTCGCAAAGGCCGTGAGTTCTAATCCCCATGGGGTGAAAAATTTACGAAATTTGCGGGTGAAAGCGACATGAGTAACAAGCTCTCGTGAGTACCAAACTTCGACGTTAGCACCGTTGACGGTGGAAAGGGCGAGCTGGACCCTTCTCGCGATGAAAATGAATTTCAGCACGCACCGCAGGAGGAAGATGGGGCATGAAAAGAAATAACAAGAAGAAAAAAGCCCTGGTATTTACCCCCCTCCTGTGTGTCCCTGGATGGTTATAGTTGTGCGAAAAAGTACACTGAAAAGTGTAGTACTCTACATACGCTGAAAAGTGTAGTACACGTCTCACCACGAAAAATGGGGGGACTGTCGCCATAACAAATAGGACGAAAACAACACAACACCGATCGAACACTCGACGCGGTCGATTCCCGTGGTCGCAGGCTAACTTCCCCTAAAAAGGTACACTCAAATAAACTGGCCCCGACGGGTCTGCAAGTTAATAAAAATCGACTACAGATATTCTGGAGTTCTCCACTCCCTCTGCGCGCTGTGCGAAACTATTGAGACTAGGAGTCACCATCACGGACCGGAGAGAATGAGGTACACCCCCTTGATTCAATCTTGGTACTTCACAACGCAAGCAGAGACAAGACCATCTGGCACAGAAAAAGAGAGAAAGAGAGAAAACGAGAGGAGATAAATGGAAACAGTAAGGAAAGAGAAAATGGACAAAAAAAAGAGCGACGACAAAAAGGGACCAGGCCGAAGATAGCAAGAAATAAGAGACAGAAAAAGACACACGGTGGAGAGACCACTAACGACAAGCAACACGCAAACATGGCCATCAACCAGCGATACATTGTAATGGTACGCATCAATAATGGGGGGTTGGTGCAATGGTGCAGCGTTGGGGGGGGGGGAATTGCCTAAATGGAATTCAATCCGGCAAGTATCGCGCCACTCGGTCCGTCTCCTCTCGTTTGCTTTTTTCCCTCACCGTCTCGTCCGTCTCCTGCCCCCTTCCCGCCCCAGTGGTTGGTGGCTTGTGGTTTCGTTTGAGCGCCCGTTGTCGGCTGGCCTCTTCTTCCTTTTCGTGCGAGGAGGTCATGAACCTCTCAGCTCCCTGAGCATGCCAGGGTACTCCCCCCTCTACCTTCGCGGCTTCCGTCCACTTTAACTTCGGTGCCGTGTCTTTCGGTACCGGGATTCCGAAACAACATGGATCGGTTTTCGTAGATCCGTGGTCGGCCCCGAATGCTTTCCGGTTGTCGAGCACACACTTCGGCCAGTTCTGTTTCTGTTCCCCCCTACGTCGCTTCTCCCCCCCTCCCAGTTCGCCGAACATCAGTCGTTTCGGGAGTCGCCCGTCCGACTGCCTTGCCAATGCTCCCGCGAACAGTAGGCAGGCGTCGTCGGATCGTGGCTTCCAGGGTACACAGGGGTATAGCTCATACACAGGGTACAAAGAAGAGAGAGTGGCAAAGCTTTTAGGATTCTTGGGAAGCCGAGGACCTCGAAGGGAAAAGCGTTGCATCGCCCGCGAAACCAGTGCAGCAAAGCAGCAGCAAGAGAATAGCGTTTTTTTTCGTTTGGGACTTGATCGAATTCCGCGTTTCTTTGCATACATCGGGGATTCGGGATGATAGTGGTAATTGTCAAGGACCTGATCTTGGTTGTCCCTCCATAACTTTTGACTGAGATCGAATAAAACAAAAAAAAAACATTTTGGAACGCCCGCAGCAAGGCGCAAAAGATAGCGAGTCGCCATAAATAGAAAAAAAAAGTGCTCGCGGAGGGTCTCGAACCCTCGACCTAGGCCTTACAGCAGCTTTTCACCCATATATTTTCTTACAGCAGGTTATAATTTTTCTCGCCACACCACCTAAACGTGTACCGGAAGACCCCCAACCACTTCATAAATGCCTCCGCCGCGCCCATAGCGTGTTTATATCACCCGCCAACGTACTTCCGTTGTAAATATTGCCTATTTTTATTCAAAACATCCTTTTTTTCTACAACAACATTCCCTCCAGAAAACATGGGGAAAAAACTGAAAAAGTTCACCTCAACGAACAAGAATGCGCCATCCATCTACTGTCTCCATTCCTTCTGGGTCGGGCACCTGTGTGACTTGTATTTCTTGTACGTCTTCTTGCCTTCAGGCCCTTCCACACGCGTCTCGCGGTACATGAGGGCGTGTGTGTATGCCTTCTTGCAGTAGCCGTAGACTACCGGAAAAGCCTGCCTATCCTTCTCTGCTCTAAAACTTAGCGGCACGTTATTGCGCAAGCATTCCAACCAATACGTGCAATTCTTGCGAGTCCAGTCCTTCGCCCGTCCCCAAACAAGTTCGATGGGGTTACGCTCGAAGTGGTACTTAGGAAGTATGAGACAGGGTCGCATATTTTTTGCATTTTTCTGCTTGATTCATTTCGACCTGGAGCCCGGCAAAACCGGGTTCAGAACCAGGTGATCTGGAACCAACTGTGGGCGAGGATTCAGAGGTTGTGGGGGCCCGGGAAATCGAGATTTACTAGTTCCGCCGCCTTTTCGGCGAAACGGTATATATATTGGACATAACTCGTCACCAACATGTCTGTGAAAAATGTGTGTGTTATATTATTAGCATCGACCGCGCTAACCGGCTGACCAATGAAAAGACGTCAGTCGTATTGCGGTTGAAAACACAATACACTTCTATCTACCATGAACTGGGACCCCATGAGGGGGCAGCATGGGGGAGGCTAAACTATCCTTCGGATCAAAAACAGAAACAGCAGCAACA